>SJYX01018613.1:26982-51071 GCA_006410675.1 Oreotragus oreotragus | reverse complement strand
GAATTGAGCTGTATAAGTTCTTGACTTCCTACTTTAGCATTCCACTTCCCTATAATGAAAAGGATATCTTTTTTGGGTGTTAGTTCTAAAAGGTCTTGTAGGTCTTCATAGAACCTTTCAGCTTCTTCAGTGTTACTGGTTGGGGCCTAGACTTGGATTACCGTGATATTGAATGGTTTGCCTTGGAGACAACAGAGATCATTCTGTCATTTTTGAGATCGCATCCAACTGCATTTCGGACTCTTTTGTTGACCATGATGGCTACGCGATTTCTTCTAATGGATCCCTGCCTGCAGTAGTAGATATAATGGTCATCTGAGTTAAATTCAGCCATTCCAGTCCATTTTAGTTTGCTGATTCCTAGAACGTCGACGTTCACTCTTGCCATCTCTTGTTTGACCACTTCCAATTTGCCTTGCTTCATGGACCTGACATTCCAGGTTCCTATGCAATATTGCCCTTTACAGCATTGGACCTTGCTTCTATCACCAGTCAACACTCAAACCAAAGCTGTGTGCACTTCTTAAAGAGGGCTTCTAGGTGTTTCAGAAGCAGAACTTTGACTGTTGCCTTCACTTGGTCATCTTTGTTTCTGCTTGGACTTCAGGAAAATTTTGTCCTTAAATATTCAATCTAAAAATGCAACAATGTGTAAGTATCCCCTGCTCTTCCAAAGTTCACTTTTCACCACTTTGCTTTTACAGAAGACCTACGTTAGTACCTCCTTTAGCCAACAGAGAGAAATTTGAAGAGGGTTTTCAATTTTATGGAAAAAACTAAAACTGCAAAATGGTGTCAGTGTTTGTTTTTCAGTGAGTTGTTATAGTCGGTGGATACTCCACGCTCCTCCCCAGGGAACTGCACTCTGCATCTCAGCCTCAAGTTGCTATAGCTTGAGCTGTGTTGTGAGTATCTGTGCTTTATCTCTAATTATTCTATGTCTGCATTAGCAAGGTATGTCCTGAGGTAATTACTTCTTAGCTTCATGCTATAAAAGATTTCATAGAAATGCTCTACTTTTGGATTGTGGCGAAAACTTGTAATTGGCTTTCAAGATAACACTATCATCCAGGAATTTCCACCCGCTCCTCAGCTTCCCTTGCTAAGCCCAGCACTTTTTCAGCAGTAGGAACATAGGAGGGCCTTAAAGGAAGTTCAAGAATGAATACTTGCCTTCTTAAAATCTGTTAGGTGATTTACTTCTTCAGCATGTTTCACAAATAAACTACTTTCTCTGGAAGCAACGTTTGGCTGTTAGTACCCATGCTGAACTGGCATGCTGCAAGATATAATTTCAAGGTTTTTTGGTACAAGTAGCCTTTGAACACACAATAGCTGCTGTTCTAGTTTGTTGGAACGTTTTGTAAATTTACGTGATAAGGCAGTTCCAAAATCTCTTCTATATCATGTAGTTTATCTTTGGATGAAAAAGAATGATGACAGGCGGCCCATCCCTGGTGACTACAGGCAGCAATTCTGTGCCATAATAGCTTTTTCAACATGCAGCTGAAGAGTGTGAACTACAGGGTGCTTGTGATCCTTAAATCACTCCTAGCCTTTGCTGTGTTTGTTCCATTGTCAGAGACAATTGCCCAACACTTTTCTTGATGGACTTTTCATTTCATAAATATTTCTTCAATCTGATTCACTATGCTGGGAAGAACCAGAACCTCTTGGCACCAAAATAAGGATGAAATGCACTTGACTTCGTCACTAATCCACCGTGCTGTCAACTCTTGTAAAAAGTACAAAAGTAACATGTTTAATAACACCATTCTGCTTCATGCACACAGCAGAATATAATTCAGGAGAAAAAGCTTTTTAACATTATGTTTCCTGGAAGGAATTTTGTATCTAATCACTCGAGTAAATCACAAAGTCCTTTGTCTTCATCTACTGAAAACAGTTTTCAGTAGTAAAGTCTTCATGGCTGCCTGGGTGCCTGTGAGGGTTGGTCACTAAGCCGTGGCTTTGGAACAGCAGCCAGGGTCTTCAGGGCTCAGGTAGCAGTCAGTGAGGAGGACCTTCCTGGAACTATCTGGGGCAGCGGGGCCAACCCATGGTGAAGAAATGCTGTCCAGTGGCAACAGTGCTTTTAGTTGATGGTTCTTAGTAACAGCAGTGACCACCCTGAAGCAAGGACCGTGCCTGCCCTTCTCTTCAAAAGCACAATAGCCTAGAGTTCTTAGTTGATCCCATTATAAGGCATAAGACAGAGGCCCCAAGGGACTGACCTTGGCCGTCTCACCAGGCTCAGCCAGAATGAGAATTTGCTTTAGAAAAAGAAATGTGACATCTCTACAAGCCAAATGTCAAGGAATTGTTATCATGTGACAGGTAGTATGTACAGACAAAACCATACTATATATAGATCAACAGAGTGATAGTAGTTTCTCTAGGTAAGGAGGTCAGGGGAGATTTTAATTTTAATTTCTAGAATGAATTTGTATTAATTTTACCATCCAGAAAAATAATTCTAATAAGTCAGCAGATGATTTTAAAGAAAATCTACAAGTAATAAAGAAATTCAGCATGGCAAGAATTATGTCTTACTGCCTATTGCAACTCCTTTGTTTCAGCATTAAAATAAACAATCAGATAACATATTTTAGTCTATGAAGGCTCTAGAGTCTCTGTTACAACTACAGAACTCTACCATTGCAGTGCAAAAGCAGACACAGGCAATATGTAAATGAATGAATGTGGCTGGGTTCCAATAAAACATTATTTAGGAAAGCTGGCAATGGGTTGGAGCCAGCCCACAGGCTGTGATTTGCTGACCCCTGCTATGGAGGAAGAAAATATCATAAACATAAAACTTCCTAAATTAATGCCTCATTTAATGCAATTCTAATCAGGAATTTAGGATAATGTTTTTCAGCCTTTCAGAGGGGTCACCTTTTTAAGCAAAGCAGGAAACTAAAAAGTCTTAAGGGAAAAATCTGACAAGTCTAACTCCATAAAAATTCAATATTTTTTTGTGGCCAAAGATAATACAAAAATATTGACAGAAAGATGATGGGACTAGAAAAAATATTTAGAACACAGATGATAGAATATTAATATCCCTAATATTGATAGCTTCATAAATTATTAAGCAGAAAAAAATAAGACAGTGAGCAGTTCAATGAGTAAGTATCAAACAATTGAAAATATGCCCAACATTACTAGCAGGCAGAATGTTATATCACAATAAAGAAATCCAATAGTTTGCCAATTAGGTTGGCAAAAATTAGTGGTAATATTCAATGTCAGTAAAGGTGTGGGAAACTTCTCTCTCATCTTATAATGCCAGTGGGGCCTGGACTGGCACACATATTGGGAAAAATAATTTGGTGGTACCTATTAAAATGAAAAAAAGGGCAAATTTAAAATGACAAATTACCTAGAAATTAAAGAAAAGAAAGATACTTTATATAAAAAACTATGAATTATGGTCAGGGCTGTGTGCTGAGCAACATTTATAGTCTTCAAAAGATATTAATGTTTTTCAGAAGAATGTTGTACTCCATTTCTATTTTATATGTCTCATAGTTAAGATTGCTGGTCTCTTTGTGACCTCAGGAGGATGGGTGCTTTTTGGCTTTGATTGAAGTGGGGCCTTTCCAGGGACACTTCTTTTAAGTGCTTTCCTTTACTTGCCTCTTATGCCTATTCTGGAGTTTACTTTGTCTTGTGCCATGTGCTTCTACCCTTTTGTAGCAACATTGGTGGTATTGGCTCATGAAGTTACCAGCTAAGAGTTTGTGCCTCTCTACCAGGGCATATCCAAGTGTTAATGTCCAATCACTTCTGGTCTCACAACAGCACTCATTATCTGAGCAACTCTAGGGCATTTTATCAAAAAAGTGAAGTGTGAAGTGTGAAGTCGCTCAGTCATGTCCGACTCTTTGTGACCCCATGGACTGTAGCCTACCAGGCTCCTCCCTCCATGGAATTCTCCAGGCAGGAGTGCTGGAGTGGGTTGCCATTTCCTTCTCCAGGGGATCTTCCTGACCCAGGGATCGAACCCAGGTCTCCAGCATTCCAGGCAGATGGAATGCTTTAACCTCTGAGCCACCAAAAAACTCCAAGCTGAAAGTTAGTACTCAAAGGAACAGAGGTGAGGATGGAGTCAAGGGTGGGCAAAATGACTTCTTAAGGTCCCTAAAGTCTTTTGCTCCAATAATTATGCAACTCTGAGGCATGATTCATTATAATGAAAAAGTGTAGTTCATATTCTTCCAAATCAGGATAGTGATAGCCTTTCTGTGAACCCAGGCTAGAAGCTTCAAAAAAATAAATGCAATGAGTTTATATTATGTCTTCCTCTGTCTTCAAAGATGAGCACACATCTGTTGGCCCCTTAGCCCACCCGTATATCCACAGCTGAAAGTCGCCTATGAATCTTGCTAAATAATCTCCCACAACCAACTAAATGTGTTGCAGGGCCTGAATCAAACAGAATCCCAATGTGAATTGGATAGAACTGAGTGAAAAATAAGATTGGAATTTACTCCATATGGTTCTGTCTCTAGAAATGAAGGCAAAAAATGATGGGTGGTAGGAAAAGTTTGTGGGCACTAGGCTTGGATGTCTGATCCGGACTTGCATATTATGCTTTAGCCACTTATCTGAACTTCTTTAATAGGAAAGACATTCCCTTATATCTGCTTGTCCTTCCCAATCATCACATCAGTGTTGTGCTTTCACTCCCACAGTTGTAGTAGGGAAGTGTCAGACTTCGTATAGGATACTTCTTATGACTATTTAATGCTATACCCTCCATGTGAAGAGTTAGAGGTCTAGTTCCTTAACTAAGTGAAAAGTGGACAAGGCTTTGTTCCAGCCGATCCTGGTGCAGCCACCTTTCCCTCCAGTGCTGGCCAGTTTTCTACTCCTGGCAAGGATTTACCCATCCAGGCCTGGTTCAGCAATGTCTCAGGAGGATGTCAAATGGGGACTAAAGCACAATATCACTCTTTATTTGGCCTGAGTTTCAGAGGGAAGTGTCACTGATACATTAAAATGTGTGTTTTGTTGGGTCACACATGTCCCAGGGCCCTGTTTGCAAATGTCCATTTGAACACCCCAGGGTCACCTCCCTTCCTCTTGGAGATGGTCTGCAGCAGGCTCTGGGTGGTGTGGTGTTTTAGATTCCATCAGAAATCTAAAACCTGTAAACACACTGACAGCAGTCAGCTGAGGGATGTGAGAAACTTGCAAATGAACAACAAATGCAGGGAGAGAAAGGCCAGACCAAATGGACTGATGTTTTTCACAACCGTGGAGGGTTTAATCCACTGGTCTCAAACCATATGGCATGCTGAACATGAGCCGGGAGAGGCTGGGAGGTACTTGGCGGCAGACCATGGAAACATAAACGCAAGGCATTTTGTTTCCTTGTGTGTGCTTTTTTCCCTTTAAATATTTACTTTTTGTGTTTTGCCAGGACACAATTTCCATCACATATGCAGAACAGGCTGTTTTAGCAGATGGGGGTGGGGTAGGCAGGGGACAGCTCGATTCAAGGGACCTGTCATAGGATATTGATTCTGTCGTGTCCAGGTTGCTGGCTTTCCTCCCCAGGGTGACTCTGAGCAAAAACCTTCTACAATCTTTGTGTCTGGGCTTGGTGGCTCCTGGAAAAATGAGCCCAGACCCACACCCACATGGTTAGCGGTGCACTCAGACGGAGAAGGCTGACTTGCTTGTGGAAAATGTGGGCCTTTGTTGGGCCAGCAGTAGGTGGTCTCTGCCTGTCAGGTCTGAGGCTGTGGGTGGGCGGCGGAACGTGCGAGCAAACCGCAGTGGCAGAAAACAGTCTGTGGCATGGAGGCTGCTGATGGGGGCATCTTTCACAAACTTTCCACCCGGCCGGAGAGGCAGGCCTGGGAAGAAGGGTGGCAAGAGGGGGTGGGTGGGCAAAGGGAGAGCAGCTGGAAGAGGGAATGGGGGGTGGCACATTCCNCAGAGACACTGACGTTATCGTCTTTATTTTCTAATGCAGTGCTTCTTAAAGTGTAGTGTGCAAAAGCAGGACAGGTTCAGGGGGCCTGCTTCCAGAGTTCCTGATCTAGTTGGTCTGGATAGGACCCAGGAATGTACATCTCTAACAAGCTCTCAGGTGATGCTGATGCTGCTGATCATGGACCACACCTTTGAACCCTACTGTTCTCAGTGAGCTTCAGTAACAAGAGCCTTTATTCAACCAGGGTAGCTGGGCTCTAAGTCCAGGTTTCCCACCAATATCATGATGCTTCTTACTCCTCACATGCTCCCCCTGCCAGTCATGGTGCCCACATCAGTTGAGCCTCGACTTGTACTCAGAATCCATCCTGGCAAAGCCTTCTTAGCAGCCACAAACAACTGACCAGAGTTGTTGGTGCTGGTGGTAAAGAACTCACCTGCCAATGTAGGAGACATAAGAGACACAGGTTCAATCCCTGGGTCAGGAAGATCCCCTGGAGGATGGCATGGCAACCCACTCCAGTATTCTTGCCTGGAGAATTCCATGGACAGAGGAGCCTGGAGGGCTACAGTCCATAGGATTGTAAAGTGACTTAGCATGCACACACACACATGCACAATGTATACATATAATGTTATCTGTCATCTTTGAGTTGGTGGAATGGGCACTGGTCTAAAATCCAGAGAACCTGGACTTAATCATGACTAGGCCATTACCTGGTTTCCCTGGTGGCTCAGTCAGTAAAGAATCTGCCTGCAATGTTGGAGACCTGGGCTTGATCCCTGGGTTGGGAAGATCCCTCAGAGAAAGGAATGGCAACCCACTCCAGTATTCTTGCCTGGAGAATTCCATGGACAGGGGAGCCTGGCTACGGTCCATAGGGTTGCAAAGAGCTGGACACAACTGAGCGGCTTTCACTTTTAGGCTATTAACTAGATGTAGGGGCACCAGATGAGATTCTTTAACCTGCCAAAATATGTACAAATTCTGCAATAATATGAGGCCTTTTGTATTGTATGATGTTGAATTCACAGAGGTGACAGAACATGGATAAAGTGAAAATTGTAGCCTGTGATGGTAAAAATACTGGCTCCAATATTACAGAATGACTAGAAAAATAGCTTTTTATATCATCGTCTGTTATTCATCTCTTTTAAAAGAGACGCATAGAAGAGACTTTTTAAAAAATTTGTTCTGCTCTGTGCTATAATATCAGAGGATTTCAGTAGAAAGAAGTTTCTAACTCCAAACCCTCTTACATTACCTTTATTATACAGCACAAAGAAACAGAACATTTTAAAAATGATGATTCAAATGTTGCCTTCCTAAAACCATTCTTTGATAAATTCATTTTAGAACTAAAAAAACAAGTTTCCTCACCTGTCAAATGAGAGGGCTGAACTGGGTCAATGGTTCTCAATTGGGATGACTCTAAGAATCACATTGTATTATTGTATTAGTTTGCTCGGTTGCCATGAAAAAATGCCATAGGTGACAAATAACAGAAATTAATTTCTCACCCTTCTGGAGGCTGAAATTCCAAGATCAAGGTGTTGGCTGATTCGGTTTCTGGTGGCAGCTTTCTCCCTGCCTGGCAGACAGTGACTTCTTGCTATATCACTTCTGGGGGCAGGAAGTCTGAGATCAAGATGTCAGCAGGTTTGGTTTCTTCTGAGGCCTCTCTGTTTGGCAGGCAGATAGCCACCTTCTCTCTGTCCTTACATGGTTGCTTATCTGTGTGTATGCATGTCTTGTGTCTCTTTTTAAATGAGCACAAATCCCACCATGTGGATCCCACCCTCATGACCTCACCTAAACCCAATTACTTTCAAAAAGCCCACCTCAGTGCATCATCACGGACTTTCCAGGTGGTGCCAAGGATAAAGAACCTGCCTGCCAGGGCAAGAAGACATAAGAGATGCGGGTTTGATTCCTTGGTCAGAAAGATCCCTTGGAGGAGGGCACGGCAACCCATTCAAGTATTTTTGCCTGGAGAATACCCACGGACAGAGGAGCCTGGTGGGCTACAGTCCATAGGGTCACAAAGAGTTGAACACGAATGAAGTGGCTTAGCATGCATGCACACATGCATCATCACATTGGGTTTAGGGCTTCAACATATGAATTTTAGACAGGGGGACACATTTCAGTCCATCACACATATGAATAGTTTCTATAAAATATAGCTTCCTGGGTCTTTCCTCCAGAGGTTCTAATTTGGTCTGTTTGGGGCAGTATACAGAAATTTCTTTTAGCAGACACACCACATGATTCTCAGGCTCACTCAGGCTTGAGAAGCTCTGGGTAAGTTGCTCACTGAGTTTCCTGACTTCCAGGCAATGAGCTTTGGGCCCTTAGGAATCTAGCAGCTGCTTGCTCACTTCTCTGCATAAGCACTTCACCCACCTCACTCATAGCTGCTGACACTGGATGGAGAGCCTGAATTGTTAGGTTCCACATTTCTAACCTAGGACTTCTCTTAGAGCAGGGCATACAGTAAGCACATAATCAATGTTTATTGAGGGCCTTGTCCAGCACCCTTTCTAATTTTAAAAGTCTTTGAAATGTGTAGATCATTTTTGAAGAGCTCTCAAAGGGGTTATGTGACATTATTTAGGAAAAAGGCAGTACAGCTGCCTTTGTTTTACTGTCCAGGAGGCTTAAACAACAGAGAGTACATTTCCATTTCCCTCTTTCCCTGAGCAGTGGAAAGCAAAACAACTTGAGCTGTGACTAGAAAATGAATGTACACAGGCACAAAGAACAGACCTCCTCCTCTTAGCCCTCTGGCCAGCTGCTTCTTTTCTTATTCCCTGCTGACTACAAAGCCAATGGTTAAAGCAAATAAAGAATGATAAAACTGAGATTTCATTAGGACAATATAACCCAAGAAAAAAATCAGAAGGTTTTTTTTTTTTACGTTTTTTAATCCTGTGAGGAATAGTGAAGCAAGGAAAAGGAAGGGAATGCGAGAATAAGAGAAAGGAGATAGCAATGTAAAGTAGTTGATCTGCTACACAGCAAATTATAAATCATATGTGTGAAAAATCACAATGAGATATAACTATATATCTGTTAGAAGAGTGAATATAAAAAACAGTGACAACATCAAATGCTGTTGATAATTGAGAAAAACGGGATGTCTTTCAGATATTATTTATGGGAATATAAAATGGCATAGCCATTTTGAAAAATAGTTTAGCAATTTCTTACAAAACTAAACATACCATATAATCCAGCCATTGCACTCCTGGGCATTTATCTCAGAGAAAACAAAATTTATGTCCACACAAAAACATGTACAGGAATCTTTATACTAGCTTTATTTTTTGTAACCCAAAATTGTGAACAACCCAAATATCATCAATGGATGAATGTGTAAACCTACTGGAATATTCATATCATTGCTGACTTAAAAAATGCACAACATAAGAGTTCTGAGTTAAGATTTATTTGGGGCAAAGTGAGGACAATAGCCCGGGAGACAGCATTTCTGAGAGCTCTGAGAAATTGCTCCAGAGAGGTAGGGGGAAGGTCAGTATATGTGCGATCTTGGGAGAGAAAGAGTACATGCAATCAAGCACATATTTTTGCAGCCATGAAGGAATGTAGTGATTTTCTCGATATGAAGAGATGCAAGAATTGGGCTTATAAAACTATCTCCTGAAAATATATAACTATCTGAAGACCTGTTCTGCCAGTTTTCCGGAACACAGAGTGCCTCATTCCTGATCTCCCCCCTGAACTCCCTGCAGGGGTTGTTGAAGATGAGCAGCCATGACACCAGGTTGGATCTAATCCTTGTAAGGATACATGGCGAGCACCCATGGCCAGTGCCAGTTTGTAGCTGACACTATGGAATACAAAGTGAAAGTGTTAGTCAACTGTTAATACATGCAACAAGTAGGGTGGATCTCAAGGTAATAATGCTGAGTTAAAAAAAAAAGCAGCAATCTCAAAGTGTGTTTCATACCATGTGATTCCACTTATAAATATTTTCGAAATGACAAAATTCACAGAGATGGAGAGGAGATCAGTGTAACGTTATAGTGTGTGCTTAGTCAATCAGTCGTGGCTGACTCCTTGCGATGCTATGGATTGTAGCCTGTCAGACTCCTCTGTCCATGGGGTTTTCCAGGCAAGAATACTAGAATGGGTTGCTGTTTCCTTCTCCAGGGGATCCTCCTGACTCAGGAATAAAACCCGTATCTCCTGTGGCTCCTACATTGTCAGGCAGATTCTTTACCCCTGAGCCACCTGGGAAGCCCAAGATCGTAATGGTGATTACACAAATCTACACATGTAATAATACAAGTGTAAAGAGCTACATATACATGCGGATGAATGCATATAAAACTAATGAAATCAAAATAAGATCTGGGATTGTACTAATGTAAATTTCTTGGTTTTGATACTGTACTACACGTAGGTAAAATGTATTGGGTGAAGCTGGGTGGAGGATACACGGGACTTCAGCATGATTTTTGCAATCTCCTGTGAACCTATATTTAGTTAAAAAAAAATTCCTGAATAGAAAAATAAATATATAAGGAATGCACTTTCTCTCATTGGAAATTCATTATAATTACTGAGAAAAGCAATTAATTTTTCTCTTTTGGAGTAGCACGCACCATCTTTGTGTCTTCAGTATAATTGTTAGTCACCTTAAAAGGCTAACATTATATAGAAGAGAGCCCAGAAATAAACTCTCTCACATATAGTCAAATGATTTTTGACAAGGGTGTCAAGACCACTCAATGGGGAAAGTATATTTTTTTCAACAAATGGTGCTCAGGAAATCTACATGGAAAAGGGTGAAGTTAGAGTCTTCCCTTATGTCATATGCAAAAATTAGCTCAAAACAGATCCAAGATCTAAGTGTAAGAGTTAAAATTATCAAACTCTTAGAAGAAAACATATAAAAAAGCTTCATTTGGTAGTGATTTCTTGACTATGACACCAAAACCAGAGGCAGTAAAAGAATAGATAAATTGGACTTCATCAAAATTGAAAAGTTTTGTGTATCAAAGGAAAACAGTGAAAAGGTAACCCACAGAATGGGAGAAAATGTTTATCAGATATCTGATAATGAATGAATATCCATAATCTATAAATAACTCCTACAAGTTAACAGCAAAAAAACCCTAATAACCAAGTTCTTTTATTTAAAAAAAAGCACAAAGAACTTGAATAGACATTTCGCCAAATAAAATATGCAAATGACCAAAAAGCACATGAAAAGATGCTCAAAATCACTAATCATTAATCAAATGCAAATCAAAACCACATTGTGATACCAACTCATTAAAGTTTGTATTAAGAAAAAACAAAACAAAAGATAAAATTGGAAACTTGTGCTTTGCTCGTATAATATAAAATAGTGCAGGCTTCTGTGGAAAATGGTATGGTTGGATCAAAGAAAACGCCAAAATTAAACATAGAATTATCATATAATTCAGCAATTTCACTTCTGGGTATGTACCCCAAAGAATTAAAAGCAAGGGCCTGAACAGGTATTTGAATACCCATGGTCATAGTGGCATTATTCCCAATGGCCAAAAAATGAAAACAATTCAAATATCTGTTGACAGGTAAATAGATAAATAAAATGTGATATATACACACAATGAATTCTCGCTAAAAAACTGGACACAGAGGACAAATACTATATGATTCCATTTGTGTGAGGTACCTAGAGAAGGCAAAGTCATAAAGCAGGACAGTGGTTACCAGAAGCTAGGGAAGGAGAAATGGGAGTTATTGTTTAATGGTTATCAAGTTTCAGTTTGGCAAGATGAAAAGTTCTGGGTGTTGGGGATGGTTGTTCACTAATGTGAATGTACTTCATTCTACTTCACTTTAAAACGGTAAATTTGTGGTGCTAGTGTTAAAGAATCTGTCTGCCAATGAAGGAGACATGGGTTCAATCCTTGGGTCAGGAAGATCCCTTGGAGTCAGAAATGGCAACCTTCTCCACTCTTCTTTCATGGAAAATTCCATGGACAGAGGAGCCTGATGGGCTACAGTCCATGGGGTCATAAAGAGTTGGACACAACTGAGCACACGCAATATTTTTAAGAAGTATTACTAGAAACAGAGTCTCACACATGCATAAGTCAAACTTTATCAGATTTTTCTCTTCATTCTCTGTATTTCTTTCAGTCCTCAAGAAAAGTGTTTTATCACAGGCTCAAGAAAAATAATAACAGGATTCAGGACAAACTGAAATGATGCCAAGCAGCAATTAGAAAAGATAAAACTTTCAGCATAGCATTTGCAGTCCTGTGCATTTCGACTTAAAATCACTATTCCTACCTCCTCAAACAGCTCAGTCTGACAGGGCTCTGAATCCTTCCTAGAAGGACCTCTGTTCTCTTTTTCTCTGTCTGTTCAAAGATAGCCTTTCTCCAGATCTTGCTCACATTCCACCTTCACTGTGACAAGTTCATTCAGTGACTTCTCTTCTGCTCACCTGAAATACTTCTTGTCCAGACCCATTTTTGGTGTCTGTATTTTAAAGATAGATTTAGAAGCAAACATTTCAGATTCATTCAATCAATGTGTAAGATCCTCAAGGCACAAACCAAATTATTCATCTTTTTTCACCACCAAATCATTCAGTGTTGTGATTTTCACAGAGCGGGTACTTAGTTGGGACTAGAATCCTTGTCTTCTAAGTTCCCACTTTTTCTTTTACTTACCAGAGCTGCCTAACGGTATGTCTGTTGATGTGTGTCGAAATAATAAATGTCAATCATGATATTCCACATGCAGATGAAACAAATTAATGGTAGAAATAACCTTGCATGGTTCAAACTGGCAGGTCTTTGGGTTGAGAACATCTGAGCTGAGATGTAGATGACTGTTTGTGATGTGGAAATAAACAAAGACCACCCCCAGAGAATAAACAAAGACTATTTATTCAGAACTGGCTCCAGCAAGAGGGTCAGCCACTATCACTCACATTTGGCAGAGACTCAAAGACAGGCAGAAAAGTTGCAAAGCTTTATAGCTGTAGGAAAAAGGAAAGGCTTCAGGTGTTCCTGTCTGGAGGCCCTGGGCCTCGGGAAGCCAGAAGCGGAGTGACTTGAAGCGGGGCTTCCTATGTAGTTGGTTGGGGTGTTAATTTGGCTTTTGCTTCCAAGACCTTTTTGGTCTTAAGCTGGAAGTAGAGACAAAAGTTAGGGAAACTGTCAGTTACTAATAAAGTCCTGGCTGTTCTGAACTAACTTTTACAGTTTATTTTTTGGCTTCCTGGACCAGTGGGTAGAGACAGTAGTATGACTTCCTGCAAGCATTATAGACAGCAGGCTGCCTGTAAGTCGGTATCCTAGGTGGGTGATGCAGATTGTGGGTCAGAGTTCTATTTTTATATATGGTCTACCCGTTGCCTGCTTGTGTATTCTGTCTCTCAGTGGTTATACTTAGGGAAATTGACCACATCTTGGTCTCTGAATAAACAACACCATCCTTTCCAAGACTGAAATGAAGAGGCACATTCAGGACCCATGCCTCCATCTGCGGAAGAGCAGATCCTGTGCTCTATTCTCTGTCCCCACAAGACTTTTTTAAACACGACTTTTCTTATGCTAATTCCCTGCTTTAAAAATACGCACTAATGCTGGACTGAGTTAACCGTGCTGTCTGCTGTGTCTGCTCAGCCCATCTTTGCTTCCCTCCTCCCCACTGTTTCACTCAGGTGGGAATCCTTGCCTCCCCCTACCACTCCTGTGCTTATCTTACTTCCTTGCCCTTTCCTCCATCTCCCTTCCTGGGATGCTTTCTGCTTGCTTCTCCAAACCCACCACTTGTATGAACCATCTCCTCATGCTCTGGTGATATCAGCGTATTTTCCAAATCCTGAAAGGCTGGACTTGCATTCCTCACTGAGGGGTTGCCAGTGGCTTCGCATCAGAGTCTTGCCTGGGAAAGCTGGTTAAAATGCAGTTATGGGTCTTCCCTCAGAGATTTTGATTTGTTAGGTCTAGGTAGGAGGGGAAAGTCATATTTGAGCTGGAAGGAACAAGAGGAAAGAGTACTTTGAATAAACTTTTGGCTTATGGGTAGGAAAACACAATCGGTGTGTTTACGTGCACATGTGTGCTAAGTTGCTTCAGTCTTGTCTGACTCTTTGTGACCAAATGGACCGTAGCCCACCAGGCTCCTCTCTGTCCATGGAATTCTCCAGGCAAGAATGCTGGAGTGGGTTGCATGCCCTCCTCTGGGGATCTTCTCAACCCAGAAGAACCCGTGTCTCCCAGGGATCAAACCTGCGTCTCTTGTGTCCCCTGCATTGGCAAGTGGGTTCTCCACCACTAGTGCCACCTGGGAAGCCCCTGCATATACATTCATAGGTCCCATTTGGCTCAGCCATCTCACCCTGGGTTAAATGGTTTAGTTTCATGGGAAAGACAGATTGGGAACTACTGCAAGGCCAAAACATGCAACTGGGGCTTTATTGGATAATTTGCTTTTAAAATGGTCATTCAAAATGCTGGCATCATCATTTTATAATTATTCACCCATCTCAGATGCCTTTGAGTAAGAATGAGTAGGTAGTGTTACTATTAGCTTTTCCATACATCTCTGGGAGCTTGCCTCTGAAAATCTCCAAGTGCCACACAAGAGGAAGGATCAGATGTTCTCACCGCTCTCTCTCAGGGTGTAGTCACAAAATATCTGGACTCTTTAATCTGCAGGAGGCCAGGGAGATTCTGTCTCAGGATCCCTCCTGGAGTGCCTTCCTCCTCCTCCTGGATCTCATTTGGCCAGGCGACTGGCTGCTTTGCCATCCAGAAGCCAGTAGCGCACCGCCGAGCCACGTCCTCACCAAAGGACGCCCGCCCGCTTCTCCTGGCCCTGCACGGCTTCGTTCCGCTTCCGGTCCTTGTTTTAAGAGCATTAGGCAAAAGGTCCAGGTGCTGCCTGCACCTTTTACCTTTCAGCTTTTCATGGATGAAGACTCTCCTTGACCACACTTTGGTAATATTCGTCTGAACTCTCTTCTTGATGAGGCCTCATCCTTGAGGCCTCACAGGCTGTTTTATTAATAGCAAGAATCCTGCTAATCAGTTTAGAGAGAATCCCAGCACCCTTGGTATCTGATCACCCTGGCCTGCCTTCAGCAAGAATCTTAAGTTGGTTTAGGAAGAATTCCCCTACCCTTGCTGTCTCTGCTGAGTACTTTTCTATCCACTGAGCCCCTCACTCTGCTCCATTGCTATAAATCCCTAACTGTCTTCACTGTATTTAGAGTTGAGCCCCATGTCTCTTCCTTATTGCCGTAGTCATGATGCCTCTTGCTTCATCCTGAAGTCTTACTTTACTATTTAACAAGGGTAAGAAAATTTTTTTTGTGTACCATCACTAGGGTATGAGCTCAAAGGGCTGACACCCTGGCTATTCTGACCCCTAAGCAAAGCCAGCTCAAGCTGACCTGGGCTGCTTTTGGAGACCCACTCATACCAAATCACCATCTCCTCATCCTGTTGTGCATTGGCATCCCTGGAAGAGAATCATCTGTTCCTCTTTTGCTCCTGAGAATCTGCTAATGTTTCAGTTGCTGGGACGGCCTGGAGTTAAAGGCCCAGTGAGAGTGTGTTGACTGCTGGACATGGCTGAGGACTGGGCAGCCAGAGGTTCACAGGTCCCCTTTCTTCATGGGTTTAGAAGGGCCCTGATGGTTTTGCAGCCCACCTTGCAGGGCTCCCTTTGGGAGATAGCTGATTCTTTAGAAGGGGGACATTTAAAACCCTCTCATAGAACTCAGTCGACCCCCAAAATGTGCGAGAACAAAATGGGGTAGGAAATGTGCCTAAACGGCTGAAACAACAAACCATTTTCCTAAAGGGCAAAGAATGATTTCCTATGTGGGAAAGAATTTACAACCTTGGTCGCTTTCTTTTCTGTTTTCTTTTTTCCAGCTTCCTCCTCGTGCAATAAAGGAGATCAGTCTGTCCGGGAGCGCCTTCTTGATGAGAGCCTGTCTCTGGGAAAGGGATTGAGCTTCAAGGAATACATAAAAGAAAGCAGTAAAAAAACACAACACAGCCCAGTGCAGTGCCACCACGTCCCCCGTGACTGGCAGGACCCTCGCCCAGCAGCAGCCTCCGGTGTCCAAGCTCCGATCTCAAGAGGAGGGTTTGTGAGTGAGGTCAGCCTAATTAGCCAGGCTAATGTCTGATTTCCTGGGGAGAGCTTTTGTGGAGTAATTGCCTGCCTTGGGGTCAAAATGCAGTAATTACAGGTCTTTCTTTTTTTTTTTCCCTTTTACTAAATGAGATAAACAGCTTTTGAATTCTTCCAGCAAGGAGGCCAATCACACTGAGAGACTTCTCTTTGTGCCCCAGAACTGCAGTGGATATTTTGACAGGTGATTTCAATACCATGAAGCTATTTATTTATTCTGGGCTACGGACATAAACACAAACATCTTCGCCTACAATTCTATACATTAAAAGACTATCAGACTCTGTCAGAACCGAATGTGGGGGTTTTGTGGCAAAGGGTCCACTTAAAATGCTGATGTAGGAGAATAAGGTTGGCAGATATTTTGAGCTAAAGCAGAAATTCCATCACAATTTTAAAGTTAGCAGAGAAGCAGAGCCATCCATGTAAACCAGCCCCCTTTCTCCTAGTTATTTGCTTATTTTCTCTGTTAAAATCAACAACCAACAGTCTGGGAAGACTGTGGAAAGTTAATAAAGTAGGAAACGTTGTTTCCATCTCCAGAGGTGGACAATAGAGGCAGGCAGACCAAATTAATTCTGAGCACAACAGAAACATATTCTTACCAGTCCCAGTTGAGGTGAAGGTGACTGACCTCAGAATGTGAATAAACTGGTGTGGAGACCCAGAAATAGGAAATGGGGATATGTCTTATAAAGAAAGAAAGAAAGTGAAGTTGCTCAGTGGTGTCCGACTCTTTGTGACCCCATGGACTGTAGCCTACCAGGCTCCTCCCTCCATGGGATTCTCCAGGCAAGAGTGGAGTGGGGTGCCATTTCCTTCTCCAGGGGATCTTCCCAACCCAGGGATCAAACCTGGGTCTCCCGCATTCCAGGCAGACGCTTTAACCTCAGCCACCAGGGAAGCCCAGTCTTATAAATAAAATGAGTGCCATTTTGAGGATTTTGTTGCTTCCTGGGGTCCCCCCAACCCCACCCCATAGGCAGCCAGCTGGCTAACCCTAGTTGGTAACCCAAAACCCATGTGTTGCTCATAGACTGACAGTATCAATATCACTGGGAAGTTTGCTTGAAATGCGGAGTCTCAGGCCCCCCTGTAGACCTCCTGAGTCACAATCTACTTTTT
Organism: Oreotragus oreotragus; assembly: GCA_006410675.1. Classification (NCBI taxonomy): domain Eukaryota; kingdom Metazoa; phylum Chordata; class Mammalia; order Artiodactyla; family Bovidae; genus Oreotragus; species Oreotragus oreotragus. The sequence continues at coordinate 33,808 of SJYX01018613.1, read as the reverse complement.
TGTAGATTGAACTATAGTTGATTTACAGTAAATACTGAGTTAGTGTCAGTTGTACAGCAAAGTGCATAATCCATAGCTTAATGTGATCCCCAAGGGTTCCTACAATTAGTCAAGATTGAGAAGCTCTGGCTTAAGTTACCTTGGGATAGGGTTTCATCTGATAGCAGTGGCTCATGTTGAGCAAAGACATTGAGATAACCTTAGTGTGGGGACAAACATGAGTAGGTAAGTGCCAGGGTGGTGACTTACAACATTTTGGTCTCTTCAGAAGACAAGTGATTTGTACATGACTATAACCTACTTTTTAAATAAAAAAAAAACCTCAGTTGCACATGGGAATTCCAGCTACCACCTACCCATAACCCTCCCTGTTCTCCCTAGGCAACATGACACCCAAAGGTGAAGGATATAGGCTCACTCCATCTCCAAATCTATTGATGCAACTTGGCACTACAGGTCAACTACTTTTTGAACGTGTGGCTGGGGCACGTCTGTTATCACTTCTCTCCGCATGTCTTTGGAGGAAGGGTCATTCATATGGAATCCTGGTAGTTAACAACATAGGTAACTCTATATCACCATAAACCTTAATGATTAGAAAGAACTGCCTGCTGAGGTCTGGTCAGAAGGAGGTGCAGTTCAGACCATTTCCAAATCCCACATCAAAGGCACCAAATTGTGGTTGGGAGCTCTGCAGAGCTTACCTACTGGATTCCTCTCATATTTTTCTATTATATGTGTGAGAGTTTTAAAGACTGCCTTAAGACAGTGTCAGCAAAGGTAGGCAACCCCTTATGACGTAGAGCATGGATGTTTTCAACCATTTAAAGATGTTGATTGAGCCCAACTCACAGTATTGTGTAGCTTGCATCTACCCACTAAAACCAAGACCTCAACCAGCAGTCAGCAATCCCTGTGGAAAAGGAAAGAATTAGATTCGGTTCAGTTCAGTCGCTCAGTCGTGTCCAACTCTTTGTGACCTCATGGACTGCAGCATGCCAGGCTTTCCTGTCCATCACTAGCTCCCGGAGCTTGCTCAAACTCATGTCCATTGAATCAATGATGCCATCCAACCATCTCATCCTCTGTCGTCCCCTTCTTCTCCGGCATTCAATCTTTCCCAGCATCAGGGTCTTTTCAAATGTCAGTTCTTCACATCAGGTGGCCAAAATATTGGAGTTTCAGCTTCCGAATCAGTCCTTCCAGTGAATATTCAGGTCTGATTTCCTTTAGGATTGGCTGGTTTGACCTTGCAGTCCAAGGGACTCTCAAGAGTCTTCTCCAATACACAATAGTATTTCCATTATTTTAATTGTATTTTAGAATTTGAAAGTCAAAATGTTTCTAAAGCCTCCTGAAAATTTTACTCCAAAATCACCCTTTATCAAGAAAATTGTAGCTGATGACACACATCTTATTCCTGAAATCAGAGCTCTTCTCCAAGCTATCCTCAAGGGAATCTATTCTTAATCTGCATAGAATACACAAGCAGTATCTATTCAGGCAAATAGATGGAGAAACAGTGGAAACGATGACAGGCTTTATTTTCTTGGGCCCCAAAATCACTGCAGATGGTGACTGCAGCCATGAAATTAAAAGACACTTACTCTTTGGGAAAAAAGCTGTGATAAATCTATAATATCTATAGCATATTAAAAAGCAGAGACATTACTTTGCCAATAAAGGTCATCTAGTCAAAGCTACGGTTTTTCCAGTAGTCATGTATGGATGTGAAAGTTGGATTTGAGAGTCCCTTGGACTGCAAGGAGATCCAGCCAGTCCATCCTAAAGGAAATCAGTCCTGAGTATTCATTGGAAAGACTGATGCTGAAGCTGAAGCTCCAATACTTTGGCCACCTGATGTGAAGAACTGACATTTGAAAAGACCCTGATGCTGGGAAAGATTGAATGCCAGAGAAGAAGGGGACGACAGAGGATGAAATGGTTGGATGGCATCACTGACTCGATGGACATGAGTTCGAGCAAGCTCTGGGAGATGGTGATGGACAGGGAAGCCTGGCATGCTGCAGTCTATGGGGTCACAAAAAGTTGGACACAACTGAGCAACTGAACTGACCTACTCAGGACTCTCTGCCTGGGTATGGAAGGGAAGCATCACTAAGTGCTAGCTGTTGGGCATATGTAAGCCACAATACTAAACAGGGTAAAGAGTATTCTTCATTCAACAGTGTTTATTCAGTACATAATGTCTAGATACTGATCAATGAATAAATATAATAGCAGTTAGAATTCTGTAAATGTCTTCTGTCAGGCAATGCTCTATGCAGTTCTCGCTTGTTATCTAATTTAACTGTAAAATAATGCCAAGAGAAAGATTTTGTAGACTTGGAGGCTGACCATCCAGAAAGTCCAAATAATTTGTGTGAGGTCATGTATCTATTAATTGGTGGAGCTGAGTTTCAAACCTAGGGAGTTATCACCTGTGTTGGTACTATTAATCCTAATACAACCCATGTCTCCAGGAAGACTAGCCCTACCCTTGCTCTCATGATGCTTACTATCTTCACAGGGAAGATAGATATTAAACCAGTAATTGCAAGTCTGATGAGTTTTACAAAAGATTGCTGTGAAAGTATATCAGTAGGGGACTGAAGACTTCCTGAAGAAGTCATAACTTTAAGTTGCAGTTGAGGACTCCAGGATTAGTTTCCATAGTGAGGCCGGAGCATGAAACTGGAGCCTGATTAGGGGAAGCCTGGGTGAGCTATGGTAATGATGTTGAATTTTGTTTCAAAAGTAAAGAAAGGCTGTTAAACTCAGGGAGAGAGTGACCCAATCCAACCAAAACGATAGCAGGGCTGGGGCTTGGAGCTGGGTGGTTTGGAGGTGGTAAGGGAGGCCTCAGCGGGAGACTGTTGCAGTAGGGGTGGTGATGGCTGGGCCAGAGTGTTGGCCATGGGGATGGGACACATGGTCATGAGATGTGATCATTGGAACTTGATTTAACTTGAGGAGCAAGAGGAAGGAGTCTGGGTTCTAAGATATAAAACATAAACAGTAGAGCTAAATACAGACTCTTGATAAAGTATAATCAGGTATACAAATCATACTGTAGAGTCCCTTCTTCAGATTTTATCAGCCACACTATGAACCTGGCAGACTGCAAAGAGGTTGATACGCATTTTATCATTAATCTTCATAGCAACCCTGTGATGCTAGCACTGTTATGATTCCCATTTTACAGATGAGGTAGGTGAGGCTTAGGAGGATTAAGCAGAGGGCCCAAGGTCATGAGAAAAGTGGTAGGAACTGCACTAAAGCTCTAGTTTTTATCTGATTCCACAAACCAGTCTTCATATCTCTATTTCCTGAACCTATCTGATAAGACTCACCTGGGATATTTGTTGAATGAATGTGTTGCTGGTCTCCACCCCTGGATGGCTGACTGAGTGAGTCTGGGGCCCAGGATCTGCGTGTTCACAGGCCTGTCACCAGGCCACTCTGGGTGGCACTGACCCATGCTGATCAGGAAGCAGAAGGCAGGGGCAGGAGGTCAGCGTGGTCCCTTGCTAATGGGTGCTGGGTCAGTCATTTTGCTCTCCTCTTGGTGGTATTTCTCATTTGCCTTCTCCTTTACCTTCACTCTGCTTAATGCTATTCACTGAATTCATCACAACTTGGAATTTTATTGGGTTATGTATTGCTTGGTTGTCTAGAAGCCCCTCTAGAACATAAATCCCAAGAGGGCAGGGCCTTTCTGGCTCCTGAAATGTGCCAAGACTGACCCTGTCTCCCATGCTCTTCTCTCACTCTGGACCGTGAGAGCCCTCAGCTGGTCCCCCTCCTTCCTTCCATTCACCCGCCCCTGGCCAGGCTCCATCCTGAGCCTGTGTGATCTCTGTGAGACTCCCGTCAATCCTTCGCTCTTAGTCCTTAGAACAAGACAAGCTCTGCTTTGGCCCTGACCTCCCCTTCCTTCCTCCCTCAGTCCCTTGGCTTCAGCCAGACACACTGGCTCCCAGTCTCCCCGAGTGATGTCTTTGAGCTACTCCAGGTAGTCTGAGCCATTGAGGGTCACATGCGAAGCTCCAAAAGAGACCTTCCTGGAGGTGCCAGTGCTGCCCTCCAGCTGTGCCCCGTGGAGGCAGCAAGGCCGGCCGTCATGCTCTCAGGTGGACACTCCTCTGCCCACTTCCTGCTGGACTAATGCTGAGCCCTTTAGGAGAGGGCTGCTTGCTTAATGGCTCGCAGAGAGACTATGCTGCTGATGAGGGATAGAAGGCTCGAGAGGGTGTCCTGAGCAGGAGGTCAGGAGGGCTGCTGGCCGTCCTGGTGGGGATCCATGGGCGAGTGGGCAAGGGGAAGTGGGGGGAATGCAGGGAGGCCTCCTGCATGCACAGAGCTCTGCGTGGCTGCTCCCTGGGTGGCCCAGCCTGTTGTGCTCTTTGGAGTTAAAAGAAAACTGCAGGGTGGAGGGATCTTGCTTCTCAGGGCCTCGACCACGGCTTACACCACACATGGCTAAAGTACACAGATGATTAGCAATCAAGGGAAGGACCTCCCTGCGAGAGAAAATGACACAGGGGTTACTTCTCTGTAAACAGCTCCAGAAAAAGCACCGGTTCCTTTTACTGGCTCTTTACTTCCTTTGAGAAGCTGCAAATGTACCCACCGAGTGCTTTAGCTCTCAGCTCTCCAACGGAGAGGAGGGATACACACACAGACACACATACTCACTCGGAAACCTATACAACCTCCCAAATAGAAGAAAACCCTGAAGACCATCAGGGCTTCTCAGCAGCCTGTGCCCTGAGGTTGGATCCCCTGATTCACAGAACCAGTGGTGCCTGAAACAAAACATGGGTTTGCCTCTGGGTGATGCACGCAGTCCTGGTGGCTGGCATGGTGGCGTTCTCTGAAGGTGTGTTGTCCCAGTAACTCCATTTCACAGGTTACTTGTAAACAACATAGAGTATTTGCAGGTTGCCTTTGTAATTTACTCCAAATGTAAGTCACATTGATACTCTGTCAGGCCCTCTTGAGAAAAGGTGGGACAGAGACTCCGGGGTTTTCATGCTTACTTTATGAACCCCAGATCCTACTCACATCTGTGAAGCCAGAGACTTTTGGGGTCTTTGGAAAGGAGTGATTACAAGTTTTCCTCTACCTGGGAGGCCTGAAAACAACATTATCTGGGAATAAAGAGTTCTGGTTGTGGTAATGGCGACTAACTTGTGTGTGAAAGAAGGCCCTACACTGGCCAAGGCAGCAAAGGAAATTTCTGGGCTTCTGCAGCTGGAAGTCCAGATTAGCTCAGGCACTCCAGTGGAGGAAGGAAAGTGAACATGCATTGAGCCCTGAACAGAGGATGCACATGGCCAGGCATCTAACCTCCACCCACACAATGGCCCAGGCTCTCTCCTCATCTCATTTTCTGAGGGACAGGTTGAGAAGCAAAATCCACAGCTGGACAGCGGCAGGTCCATGGCACAGATGGGACCAGGAGGGTGTAAACGGCTGAGTCCCTAAGCACTGCTCAGTCTTGCCTCCAGTGCCCCAGGTCCATTCATTCCGTTTCTTGGATCTGTTACCCTCTGAATTTGTCTCATTTTCCCCTCCTGGGCGCAGGCTTCCTCCCTGCTTTAGAGAAGCCCTCACTGGACAGCTTCCTTACCTAGGGTCTCCAGGACAGGGCAGTTTCTCCCAGTAGCTCTATAGAGAAGGAACTGGTCTAGACAGGAAATATATCTGAGTGACAAGGGTGCCAGGCACGGTGACAAACTGAGATTCCAACAACAGCCATGGCTACTAGAGATATATCGCCAGATCTTCCAATTTTCAAGAAAAGCCTTATACCTGGATTTTTCATATAAAATTTTCTGCTTTTTAAAATGCCATGTAGGCCTAATGAAATATATCTCGGATTTCTTCAGTGTTCAACCTCTGCTTTCTAAGAATAGTCTTAGAGAACCAGCCTTAGCTGTTCACTCATTCTTGAAGCAGTTACTTTGATCAGTCCAGGACCTGGGGCTCTCCAGCCTTCTGGGACCTGTGTTCACTGCCTGGTGGAGGAAGGGCTATGATGGACAGACTGCCTCCCTCCCCTCCGACCACCCTGCAGGAAGATGGAGTTCTGAAGGAGAAGTGATTGAATAAACTTTAGAACTTCCATAGAACTGCTTGTAAGAGTCCATAGTTCCACAAAACAAATTGTAAAAAAAAAAAAAAAAAAGTTGGTTATATATTTTTTGGAATAGCTTCAAAGCAGAGATGAATATACCAGTCTAAGAGAAGGCTGATGTAAGCAGTAGTGACATTTCTGCAGCTTCTAACAAATATCCTTTGGTCAGAAATTAGGGGACCCTCTGAGATTGAGTTGGAGGTTCGGTTTCTATTTCCTATTCAAATTTTGGTCTGTCTGATGAAATAAATACAAAGGAACCAGGTGTGGTCCCTTTGTAACATTTGCTGATTTTACCAGAGGATTTGCCTGCAAGGTTGTTCCACCTGGGGCAGGGTCTGGATTATCATTAGCAACTTTTGGGACCTTTCTAACTTGGGTTAAAACTGCCTAGGCCATCTAGAAGAAAAAAATAGTGTGTTTACACATGGCAGACTTCAAATACATTATTGAAAAATTCTACAGGCATGAATCTGAATATTCCTTGATGTGTAAGTGTGTGCTTATTTCAGTTCACTCACTCAGTTGTGTCCGACTCTTTGTGACCCCATGGACTGCAGCACGCCAGGCTTCCCTGTCCATCACCAACTCCTGGAGCTTACTTAAACTCATGTTCATAGAGTCAGTGATGCCATCCAATCATCTCATTCTCTGTCATCCCCTTTTGCTTCAGCCTTCAGACCT
>SJYX01018613.1:0-26714 GCA_006410675.1 Oreotragus oreotragus | reverse complement strand
CTCCTTGGAAGGAAAGTTATGACCAACCTAGACAGCATATTGAAAAGCAGAGACATTACTTTGCCAACAAAGGTCTGTCTAGGTAAGGCTATGGTTTTTCCAGTGGTCATGTATGGATGTGAGAGTCGGACTATAAAGAAAGCTGAGCGCTGAAGAATTGATGCTTTTGAACTGTGGTGTTGGAGAAGACTCTTGAGAGTCCCTCGGACTGCAAGGAGATCCAACCAGTCCATCCTAAAGTAGGCCAGTCCTGGGGTGTTCATTGGAAGGACTGATGCTGAGGCTGAAACGCCAATACTTTGGCCACCTCATGCGAAGAGCTGACTCATTGGAAAAGACCCTGATGCTGGGAGGGATTGGGGGCAGGAGGAGAAGGGGACGACCGAGGATGAGATGGCTGGATGGCATCACTGACTTGATGGACATGAGTCTGAGTGAACTCTGGGAGTTGGTGATGGACAGGGAGGCCTGGTGTGCTGCAGTCCATGGGGTCACAAAGAGTCGGACACAGCTGAGTGACTGCACAAGGAGTGTGCCACGTATCAGTGAGAATGAACCCGCTGCTGGTGAACAAAGGAGCGTAGCCTTAAAAGACACACACTGTATGATTCACAGGACGAACACGTCAGGCAAAAGTAACCTGTGGTTGGAGAAGTCATGGTGGTCGTGACTCTCATGGGGACTGTGGAGGGGATGACTGGAAGGGGCATGGCGGGGGAGGTTCTGGGATGCTGGTAATACTCTGTGTCTTGACCAGGATGCTGGTTCCACGGGTCTGTTGATCTTATGAAAGCTCATTAAGCTGTAGGTCCATTTTCTGTGTGTGTTGTGCTTCAATTAGAAGTTGAATTACAAAGCCTCTACGAAAAGGAAAAGACTGCATTCCTCCCTTTTCTCAGCAAACCCAAGGATCCAGCCAGCTAGGGCGGGCTTCTGCCCGGGTCCCTTGCTCCGGGCTTTGACAAGTTCTGCCGGGCCTCCCACATGGCGCTAGTGGTAAAGAACCAGCCTGCGTGGGTTCGATCCCTGGGTCAGGATTCCCTGGAGGAGAGCATGGTGACCCACTCCAGTATTCTTTCCCAGAGAATCCCATGGACAGAGGAGCCTAGAGGGCTACAGTCCATGGGGTTGCAAAGAGAAATGACTTAGCACGCATGCCAGGCCAGCGGTGGCCCTCTGCCGCTGCAGGGCCGAAGTGAGCAGGACAAGCGGACACTGTGCACCCTGGCCGCTGTTCCAGGCACCAGGTAAGTCGTGTCTGATTCTTTGCAACCCCATGGACTGGAGCCTGCCAAGCTCCTCTGTCTGTGACATTCTCCAGGCAAGAATACTGGAATGGGTTGCCATGCCCTCTTCCAGGGGATCTTCCAAACCTGGGGATCAAACCCGTGTCTCTTACGTCTCATGCACTGGCAAGTGAGTTCTTTACCATTAGCGCCGCCCGGGAAGCCGCTGGTATCTATATATGTGCATATATACAACAGAACATTACTCAGCATAAAAAATGAAAGATTGCCATTTGCAGAAACATGGATGGACCTAGGGAATATTACAGTGAAGTAAGTCAGACAAATACTATGTGACATCATATACACATGGAATCTAAAAAATAATACAAATGAATCTATATACAAAACAAACAGGCTCACAGACACAGAAAGCAAACTATGGTTACCAAAGGGGGAGGGGAGGAGAAGCAGATTAGGAGCATGGGATTAATAGACACAAACTTGTACACATCAAATAGATAATCAACAAGGATTTACTGTATAACACGGGGAATTACATTCAATATCTTGTAATAATCTGCAACATAATATAATCTGAAAAATATATATAACTGAATCACGTTGCAGTGTACCTTCAGTTGAGTTCAGTTCAGTCACTCAGTCGTGTCCGACTCTTTGCAACCCCATGAATCGCAGCACGCCAGGCCTATCATTAGAGGTACAAGGTAAACTATATGAAACTGCAACAATTTGCTGGCAAGAAATGGAAAGAGCTGGTAGTTTTTTTCTGAAAAAAAAAAAAAAAAAAAAAAAAAAAGTCTCAAACAATGACCCTGGCGGTTATCCTTTCAAAGGAAATGGAATGTGATTGAATCAATCCATGAAGTAACTGATGCCCCAGGGGCACTGTTGAAAACAATAGAGTGACCAGTCAGCAATACTAATTGGTAAATGCCACTAGGATGTGGTAGTGACACACAGCTGGCAGTGGTCAGGGAAAGAGCAACTTAAAAGCAATCTGCTAAAACTCTTGGCACCCCAGGGTGAAGGTGGACATCCCCCAAGCTGTGATCCCTGAGATTCTCCCTGAGGAGAAACGTTAGAGATTTTACAGTACAGGGTGCAATAGACTTAACTAGGATAACCCAGCCAGTCACTAAACAAGTAAACAAGCAAATAATTATAACAAACCCTAGAGAAGAGTGGACTAGTAGTCAGAGTTGTTGCAATAGAGAATCTAAAAGTCCAGTTTCCAACTAAAAATTATAAGACATGCAGAGAAATAAGAAAGTGTAGCTCATATACCTGGGGAAGAAATGGTAAAAACACTGCCTGTGAGAGTGACTGGATATTAGATTAAAAAAAACTTTAAAGGAGCTATTAAAATCTGTTCAAAGAGCTAAAGGAAATCATGATGAAAGGACTAAGGAAAGATATGATGAAATGTCACATCAAATAGACTGTCAATAAAGAGATAGAAATTATAAAGAAGAACTTTTATGGAAATTTTGAATCTGAGACATACAATAACTGAAATGAAAATTTTACTAGACAGGCCCATCTGTATATCTGAACTGACAGAAGAATTAGTGAATTTGAAGATAGATTACTACAGATTATGCAAACCAAAGAATGAAAGGGGGAGAAAAGGGGATGAGAAAAATGACCAGGCTCTCCAGAAATGTGAGGCACTATCAAATACACAAACATGAGTAATGGGAGTATCAAGAGGAGGGAAGTGAAAGGAATAAAACAAATTTCTTTTCAAAGAAATCATTACTGAAATTTCCCAAATGTGAAGAAAACTTTATACATTCAAGAAACTCAAACTCTTAAGAGGATAAATTCAAAAGAATCCATAGGTATAATCAAAATGCTTAAAGCCAAAAATAAGGAGAAATCTTGAAACTAGCAAGAGAAAAATGATATCACTTATAAGGAAACCTCAACAAGATTAACAGCTTAAGTTTTCATCAGAAGCAACAGCAGCTAGAGGCAGTGGGATAACATATTCAAAGTGTTCAAAGAAAAGACAGTCAGTCAAGAATTCTTTATCCAGCATAGCTGTTTTTCAAAAATAAAGGCAAAATATAAAGATATTGCCAGATAAACAAAATCTGAGAAATTAATTGCTAGTAGATGTTCAAGCTGGTTTTAGAAAAGGCAGAAGAACCGGAGATCAAATTGCCAACATCCGCTGGATCATCGAAAAAGCAAGAGAGTTCCAGATAAACATCTATTTCTGCTTTATTGACTATGCCAAAGCCTTTGACTGTGTGGATCAAATAAACTGTGGAAAATTCTGAAAGAGATGGAAATACCAGACCACCTGACTGCCTCTTGAGAAACCTATATGNCAAGAGAGTTCCAGAAAAACATCTATTTCTGCTTTATTGACTATGCCAAAGCCTTTGACTGTGTGGATCACAATAAACTGTGGAAAATTCTTCAAGTGATGGGAATACCAGACCACCTGACCTACCTCTTGAGAAACCTACATGCAAGTCATGAAACAACAGTTAGAACTGGACATGGAACAACAGACTGGTTCCAAATAGGAAAAGGAGTACGTCAAGGCTGTATATTGTCTCCCTGCCTATTTAACTTCTATGCAGAGTACATCATGAGAAACGCTGGGCTGGAAGAAGCACAAGCTGGAATCAAGATTGCCAGGAGAAATATCAATAACCTCAAATATGCAGATGACACCACCCTTATGGCAGAAAGTGAAGAGGAACTAAAAAGCTTCTTGATGAAAGTGAATGTGGAGAGTGAAACAGCTGGCTTAAAGCTCAACATTCAGAAAGCAAAGATCATGGCATCTAGTCCCATCACTTCATGGGAAATTGATGAGAAACAGTGGAAATAGTGTCAGAGTTTATTTTTTGGGTCTCCAAAATCACTGCAGATGCTGACTGCAGCCGTGAAATTTAAAGATGCTTACTCCTTGGAAGAAAAGTTATGACCAACCTAGATAGCATGTTGAAAAGCAGAGACGTTACTTTGCCAACAAAGGTCCGCCTAGTCAAGGCTATGGTTTGTCCAGTGGTAATGTATGGATGTAAGAGTTGGACTGTGAAGAAGGCTGAGCACCGAAGAATTGATGCTTTTGAACTGTGGTGTTGGAGAAGACTCTTGAGAGTCCCTTGGACTGCAAGGAGATCCAACCAGTCCAGTCTGAAGGCTATCAGCCCTGGGATTTCTTTGGAAGGAATGATGCTAAAGCTGAAACTCCAGTACTTTGGCCACCTCATGCGACGAGTTGACTCATTGGAAAAGACCCTGATGCTGGGAGGGATTGGGGGCAGGAGGAGAAGGGGACGACCGAGGATGAGATGGCTGGATGGCATCACTGACTCGATGGACATGAGTCTGAGTGAACTCTGGGAGTTGGTGATGGACAGGGAGGCCTGGCGTGCTGCGATTCATGGGGTCGCAAAGAGTTGGACATAACTGAGTGACTGAACTGAACAGAGTGACTCATGAGGAAATGTATTTTCTAATGTAACTGTAAGTCCAGAAATGAGACAGTTCTAGGACTGCTTAATTTCATAGCTCAGATGATACCAGTAAGGACCCAGGTTTGTTCTTCCTGCTTGTCATCCTTCTCAAGTTAGCCTTGGCTTCCATCCTCATTGTTGCAAGTTGGCTGCATCCTGTGCAGACGTGGCCACCCCTAGAGCCAGGGGGCAGTGAGAGAGCCTCACTGGTGCTCACTCTCTTTTCTCACACTGGGTTTTGAATGGTCTGCAGCTCCAGATTGCAATCTCACATCTTACAATTCTTTCAGTATTTGATAGTGTTTATGTTGCTGAACTCTTTATAATGAAAAATTGGAAGGACAAATAACACCTTTAGGAGTTAACTCTGCTTTAATACACAAAAAAGCTTTCTTGCTACTTCTTTGATCATATAAGTATTAGGTGTTAAAAAATGTGACAAAACAAACTAAAGCTTTACTAAAGCGGACAGTAAAGTCTGTCTCATTAGGTTACTGGTCATAATGTGCCCTGGCTTCAGAAACACAAGCAGCATTAAGGTCTAAACGGCTGCCCCAGGATGTGTGGTTCTCCCACAGTGCCATGGGCTTCTTCCCAGCATGGCATGTACCTCAGTGTTGGGCCACGCTGCCAGACTGTGGGGTCTTCCTGTAGGTGTGAAGACAGAGCTTTATCATCTTTGCACCTTCAGCCTCTACTGCAGTGACAGAGCACAGTGGAAGCTCTGTTATGGTTTTTTGAAGAAAATTGATAATGTATATAAAAACATATTTTCTAAAGAGCAGTGTAGTGTAAATAATTTTTATGAAAACTAAAACTTGCTATGTATGAGCATGTACTTAGTAAGGACTTTGTTACACTAATTTAATTTTTTACTGTAAGAGCCACAGACCGTCAACAAACATTTTTCATTTAATTTTCATTTTTATCAATACATGTGCATAGTTTTGAAAGTGAAACAGTTTTACAACGACAAGAAAAAAATCAAAGCATTCTTTGCCCACCCCACCTCACCTATCCCAATTCCTACTCCTGTGGCAAATGTTTAAACTCTTTTAGTTCTTTTTTTTTTGGTTCTTATCTTCACATTGTAAAATAATAAGGTTACTTACTTGCTATTTTTTTTATTGTTCAGGTTTAGACATTGTCTTAGCCCATTCAGGTTGCTATAACAAAGTATCACAGTTTGGGTAGTTTATGAACAACACAAATTTATTTCTCATACTTCTGGAGGCTGGAAGTCTGAGACCAGGTCACCAGCATGGTTGGGTTCTGGAAAGACCCTTTTGTGGGCTGTAGAATGCCACCTTCTCATTGTGTCCATGAGTGGAAGAGAGCAGAGAGAGGAAGCAAGCTGAAGCCTGACTCTTCGGGCTTCATCACAATCATGGAAATTGAAACTGTAATCAGAAATCTTCCAGCAAAAAAAGCCCAGGTCCAGATGGCTTCACAGCTGAATTTTACCAAAAATTTAGAGACGAGCTAACACCTATCCTACTCAAACTCTTCCAGAAAATTGCAGAGGAAGGTAAACTACCAAACTCATTCTATGAGGCCACCATCACCCTAATACCAAAACCCGACAAAGATGCCACAAAAAAAGAAAATTACAGGCCAATATCACTGATGAACATAGATGCAAAAATCCTCAACAAAATTCTAGCAATAAGAATTCAACAACACATTAAAAAGGTCATACACCATGACCAAGTGGGCTTTATCCCAGGGATGCAAGGATTCTTCAATATCCGTAAAGCACTCAATGTAATTCACCACATTAACAAATTGAAAAATAAAAGCTATATGATTATCTCAATAGATGCAGAGAAGGCCTTTGACAAAATTCAACATCCATTTATGATAAAAAACCCTCCAGAAAGTAGGAATAGAAGGAACATACCTCAACATAATAAAAGCTATATATGACAAACCCACAGCAAACATTATCCTCGATGGTGAAAAACTGAAAGCATTTCCCTTAAAGTCAGGAACAAGACAAGGGTGCCCACTTTCATTGCTACTATTCAACATAGTTCTGGAAGTTTTGGCCACAACAATCAGAGCAGAAAAAGAAATAAAAGGAATCCAAATTGGAAAAGAAGAAGTAAAACTCTCACTGTTTGCAGATGACATGATCCTCTACATAGAAAACCCTAAAGACTCCACCAGAAAATTACTAGAGCTAATCAATGAATATAGTAAAGTTGCAGGATATAAAATCAACACAGAACCTGGATCTCAATTCTGCTCTTTAGGTCTTTCAATTGATCAGGTGGAGCCCACCAGGTAATAGAGGACAATTTCTTTTGTATAAGGTCAATTGATTGTAGATGTTAATCACTTCTACAAAATACCTTCACAGCAATTCGTGTTTAATTGAATAAGCAGGGACAATTGCCTAGCCACACCGACACATAAAACTGACTATCATGCATCCCAGATAAACTCCACGTGCCTAAACATTTGCTTTAGAGTCAGCTTTCGGAGGAATCTCTACGTCACTCTCTTTTTCAACTCAGCAGTGGCACAAAGATCCCCTTCCCAAGGAAGTAAAGCTCGTTTTGAATACAAGCAAGTGACAGCCCATGGTCTCAAAACCCTCTGGCTCCTTGGGTTTTTCTCGTCCAGAATGTTATACGTTGGGAGATTGTGTCAGCTCTCTCTTGGATGGTGTTCACTCATGCAAGGCCAAGTTTGACACATTATTTTGGCTGCCACAGCCCCCTGTATCCATAAGCCAGTGTCTTCTGTCATCACCTTTGCTAAGCGTCCCAGGATTCACATAAATACCACATCCCCTGAGTAGTATTTACAGCTGTCTGAAGAGGGTATTCATAGGAAGGTTTCTGATTTGAAAATTTTCCCCCATTTCCCCTGAGCCCAGCATTGAATATTTTCACTACAAAGCCTGACTCAGGACAGAGAAATAGCAGATAAATATTGCCATATGTTTTTAAAACCATGTAGGATTTTTTTTTTTTTTTTTGGAGTGAACTGATACTACTCTCAAAAGCTTTATAGGAGGGTCTCTTATCATTTGTAGTTATTAAAAACAGAAGGAAGCAGTTGGGTTGGAGGAGCCCCCATCTTTTTCTTTCAAGTCTTTTATAATCTGTACCAGAAAAAATGCAGCTGGAGCCTAAAATCTTCGAGGAGTATGTACAGGGTGGGCGCTAAGAACCAGCAAAATATTTGTTGTTTCTATTTATAATAACAAGAGCTAAGAATTATTATCAGCTTCTCCATGCCAAGTACTTTGCATGCTCAATCTCATTTGATTTTCAAAACAACCCTATGAGATAGGTGCCGTTTTAATCCCCAGTTTCAAGATGAGAAAACTGAGGCCCAGACAAGCCATATTAAGTTGTGAACAGTCTCATAGGTGTAAGTGGCAAAGCTGGTCTTAAAACCCTGTCCCTGTCTGATGACAGAGTGTGTGTATGTAACCACTGTGCCTCTTGCTGCTTCTGATAAAATGCTAATACAATCTGTGAAATAGATGTGGACCGTTGTTCATAACTCCCTGCAGTTCAGAGAGATGTTCTCATTGGGATGTTTGTGTCTCAGCGCTGGCGTTAAAAGTCATCGTTGCCTGTGGTAAGGCGCATGGAAGAGAGGAAGATTTAAAGGGAATGGTAAAAATGAGAATCCATATTCCCACAAGAAAAAAAGAGTCTATTTCCCTATCACTTGCAACATGTCATCAGAGGGAAATAACCTTTGTGACACGGAAACAATGCCACTGAAGACGTGGACTCGTCTTCCTCCATTCAGTGAAATGATTAATTTTCTTCGTATTAACTTAAAATGAGCCCATTTTAAAAAGTACTTTTTTTCCTTGAAAGCGTTGCTCATTATGCTATCATTTTAAGTAATTAAATCAGAATAAATGGCTCTGTGAAGCTATTTTAATGTAACATCTAATTATATCTGACCTAGACTGTGAACTATAATCATTAAGTACATGAACTGTGTAATGTTCTGCACGTTCTTTAATAATTTATATGGCAGAATTCAGCTGCATTGGAGCCTTAAGTAGGAACAACATCTTCCACGACACCTGTTATCTGCCCGGATTGCCGAGGTGGCCTGTCTGTCAGCTGCTGCTCCTGCTCTTCATCCCTCTCTCTCTGAGGATGCTCAACTCCAGTGCATGGAAACTGTCCCTGTATTTTGGATGCACATTAATTATTTTGACAGGGAGCTCAGAACGAATCAGTGAAATTGGTAGCACTTAGATACTTTTGGCAACTGAAATGTCTTCTGGACCCAGCTGAAGAGTGGGGACACCTTCGCGGATGAACTAATTCTGTCATCCAGGAGGTGTCTGGAGCACCGGAGTCACGCTCTGGCTGTCACTGGAACGGCTGTTCCGTGTTTGCGTTTGCATTCACAACTTAGTCTTTCACTTGGCCATGGGAATGTGTTCTTGGCAGCAGCTCAAGAGAAGACCTCTCCAAGCCAGGAGGGATGTTTCAACCAAGTTTGGGAAGACATGTCAGTGTGATAGTTTTTGGTTTTGAATTTGTCGGCAAGGACTTTTTTTCCTTTTAATCCATTGCTGTTACTAAAATCACTGTCCCTTTTGGACCAATTCCTTTTTCTCTTCCTCCTTTTGCATTTATCATGCTGATTGGGATACTGTCCTCATTTTCCCACCCCCTCATCCCCACTCCCCTCCTTTTAAAATAGTTAAGCCTGCCATGCTTTGGGAAATGAAGATGTTTGTTTCCATTGCCCCTTTCAGGGAAGAGAGTATGAAACTAAAGATTCTGATCTCTGAGACAGAAGTACAAATTCATTATCCCGTCTCTGCAAGTCTGTAAATTCTGAAAACTGGGTGTTTTCATTGCTCATTTGTCATTGAAACCTGCCCTGACCTCTGGTTATTTGGCTAAACCTGACCTTTACCTACTAGCACTGTTGCTTAATCCACATGATTGATCACCCTTCTGTGAATTTTCACAGATCCCACTGCAGAAGTATTGCTGTGTTTAATGATCATCTACTTCCCTAGACCCACTATGAATATCACAAAGTACACTGTATATGCCCCTTTATCAATTCCCTGAACAGTTCTGGGGCCTAGGGCTTTAGAGAAGGAGCTGTGAAACAGGATAAAGATGATATTCATAACTGTCATTTGTTGAAACCCACAGTGTCCCAGGCATTTTTCATGTGTTGCCACTTTTAATCTTCATAGTCATTCATTGTATAGATTGTTCTCATTTAACAGATAAGAACATCAAAGTTCAGAGAAGTGATTTGCCCAAGGACACAGAGATAGCATATTTACTAATCTTTATAAATATTCTTTTGAACAGATATTATTATAGCATTTAGTTTTCCTGGCCAGATACCCAGAATGTAGTGACTATTCAGAATGTCTAGCAAAAAGGAGACTGACTCATCCAAATGATGTGTGTGATTTGTGCTTTATCTGGTGTCCCGTCTTGGGTGCTATAATTGTCTCATTCAGTGTTCACAGCTAATGGCCAAGGAATGCTTACTACACGTCAACATGTCGTTTTTGTTCATTTTACCATCACAACAATCCTGTAAGATGGTACTGTTATCTCCCCTCCCCCACCCCATTTTACAGATGGGAACACTGAGGCTTAGGGAGGTGACTTATATTGCTTTGAGGTCGCACTGTTGTCAAACCCAAATTCCTGTGCCCATCATACAGTGAGGCGACACAAACTGAAACGTCAGAGCTTGGAGCAGAGAAAGGCTTATTTCAAGGGCAAACTATATGGGCAGCTCATGCTCAAGAGACTTGAACTCACCCATGATTTTAGGGAACAATTTTTAAAGGCAAATTTTGGAGTAAGGGCTATCAGATGTGTAAGTTTCCTGACTGGTTGGTGGTGAGCTAAGAGGGTGGTGGTCCAGGAATCTCAGTCATCAACCTTCTGGTTCCAACCAGTGTGAGGTCTAACGCTCCCGTGTTCAGTCTGAAGTTACCATCCTCTGCCTGGGTGGGGGCCTTGGTTCCTGTAGAAGAACTCAGAGATATGGATCAGGTTGTTATTCGCCCCTTAAAGAGGAAGGAGAACTCTGCTTTGTTACAGCACTATTGTTTCTAGACAGCTTTTCCTTTGTTTCTGTTTTCCCTCTCTTTTCCAATAAGTAACTGCTTGAATCTGCCCTTTGGAACTGGGGCGGAAGAGGAAACGGGGGCTACAGAAACACTCTTGTACCTGGGAGGGCCCCACAAAGCCCCGCGTGACCAGGCTGACAGCAGAGCCTGCACTGTCTCATAAGCTGAGCAGCCATCACCTCGTCAGCTCACTCTAAAGTTTAGAAGTGTTAAAATTCACTGAGACACAAGAGAAGAATTCAATTGCAGCCAGTGTAACTCACAGCAAAAGAAAACCTTTCAGTTGCAGGCCTCTAAATCTGAAAGCCTCCTAACCCAGTTTATGGAGCCAGTGCCCTAAAGAGAGGCCTCCTGTGTTTCTGGGTTGGCCACCAAAGGCCAGCCATGGAATATCTGTCTGTGTTGTCAGCACAAGGTTCATGGTGGGTGGAATAAACCCATGACATACCATTTCTGGTCTTTTTTTTTTTTTTTTAACTCAATATCTCAAGTCAGTTTCTGGTTCCTATATTAAATCAAATTAAATATTTACTTGAGTTACTGGCACATATTGGGTTGGCCGAAAAGCTCCTTTGGGTTTTCCTGTAAGATGTCATGGAAAAACCCAAATGAACTTTTTGGCCAACATGATACCATGTACCCTTTCTTAAGGGTTGAGCACAGACCAATGAACAAATCAAAGTGTCTACTTTCAAGAAGTTTATGTTCTAGTGGCAAGGAGGATAGTCATTGAGAAAATAAAAATATGGTGTGTCAGTGACTGTTAATGAGTACAGGCTTCTTTCTGAGGTGATAAAAATGACCTGGAATTAGATGGTGGTGACGGTTGTACAACCCTGTGAATGTGTCAAAACCTTCTGAACTGCATACTTTAAATGGGTGAAGTTTATCATATGTGATTTATATCTTAGTAAAAATATCTTATGTCTTAGTGAAAATTAAGGAAATAAGAGAAAAATGAAGCAAGGCAGAGAGCCAGAGAGTGACAAGAACTGCTGGTTTAGACAAGATGGTCAGGAAAGGCGCAGAAGGGGCTGCTGATGTTCTCCCACCTGCCCTCTGTCCCCGAGATTTACCACTGGGTGCGTTTTGGTTCTGCGCGCAGCTCTCCCACCTCCAGTACCCGCATCACTCTGATTCTAAGCCCAAGTTCTTTCTTGCCTGTTGTGGATTTGCCCTGTGTGAATACGTACTATCAGGACAACCAAGCAATACAGCCGGGGCATGGTGTTATGGGCTGAATTTTGTCTCTTCTCAAATTCATGTATTGAAGCCCTAAATTCCAGTTCCTTAGAATGTGCTTGCATTTGGAGTTTGGGCCTTTTGAGAAGTGTTTAAGTTAAAAGGAGCCAATCCAACTGGTGATGTTATATTGTTGTTTAGTTGCTAAGTCATGTCTGACTCTCTGCAATCCCATGGACTGTAGCCTGCCAGTCTCCTCTGTCCCAGGAAAGAATACTGGAGTGGGTTGCCATTTCCTTCTCCAAGAGATCTTCCCAATCCAGGGATTGAATCTGGGTCTCCTGCATTGCAGACATATTCTTTACCATCTGAGCCACTAGGGAAGAAGAGGAAATTTGTAAATACAGAGAGACGCTTAGAGTTGTGCGCGTCCAAAAGAAAGGCTGTGTGTGGACACAGAGAAGGTGGCTGTGTGTAAGCCAAGGAGAGAGGCTGCAGGAGAAACCCCACCTCTGACACCTTGATCTTGGACTTCTAGTCTGCACAGTTGTGAGAAAATGAATTTCTATTGTTTAAGTCACTCAGTCTGTGTAGGCATTGAAAATTCCAAATATTTTAAGTGTGCAATATGTGTTGCACACTTCAGAAAAGAAACACACCTGTGTGCCCAACACTGCCAGGGAGAAACAGCATCCACCAGTGTCTGTGAAGGAGGGGTCCCTCTGCTCCCAGACTCACAGCGCCCGCGAGTTACCACTACCCAGACCACAACAGCAGAGATTAGTTTTGCTTGTATTTGTACTTTACATAAATGGAATCACAGAGTATCTACTCTTGTGTGTCTTATTTCTTTCATACAACTTGTTTGTGAGACTTAAGTGTTATTTTTATGTGTGTGCAGTTATGGAGGGGCATTCTCTCCTCTGTAGTACATTTCAATGTGAGAATACATCATAATTATCTTTTCTATTGTGGATGGGCGTTTGGGTAGTTTCCACAATGGGACTCTTACAGGTAGAGTTACTGGCCATTGTTAGTTTATCCCATATTTGAGTCCGGTTGAAAAATTCTCTGCCTTCTCCAAGATGTTCTTCTACCGTGTCTTCTAAAACTTCATTGTTTTCCTTTTCATATTTAAGTCTGTCATCCATTAGGAATTAAGGGAGAGGGAAGACACATTTTTTATTTCCTGGAAATAGCCAACCTACCTACCAGCATCCATCGAAAAGACTGTTCTTTCTGACTGCATTCCAGTGTTCTGGACTGCACTTTAAAAAGTTAGGAATTAAAGTGTTTTATATCTGAAAGTGACCAAAAAATCTAGACATCTGCATGGTACAGAGAAACAAACCTCCTCTCTCTCTTCCTCTCTCGCTAAAACATGTGTATGAGAGGTATATTTTTGTTTAGGTATGTGTGCATGTGTGCGTTAAGTGTGTATATTTTAGGGGCGTGTGTTGGGTATGTGTTTTTGCATAGATGTGTGTATGATTGAGTGTGTGTATGTATGTTAGTTAAATGTGTGTAGGTACAGGTGTGTGTACTAGGTGTGTGTGGGGCCTAGTAGGTATGTGTGTGTAAGCATAGGGTGTATTTATGTCTTAGAGTTGTGTTTGTGTGTTAGGTGTCTATATATTAGGAGTGTGTATGCACTAGAGGTGTGTATTAGGTATGTATATTTATGTATAGGTGTGTGTATATATTAGGCATGTGTTAGATTGTATACATTTCTCTGTGTGTGTTAGGTATGTTTACGTATTCAGTACATTTATGTTATGTACGTTTATGTATGTATGGAGTCAAGGGCTCCCCTGTAGAGAGGGTTCCAGATCCAGGCAAAGGAAGGGGGTTATCCAACTATAGGATAACTGGGGCAAAGGACAGAGTGCTGCAGAACTTGGTGTTTAGAACAGGATTGTGAGTTCAGCACCTAGCCTGCTGCATGAAAAAACTAATGGATTGGGTTCACTCTGTGTCTTCCGCTCTAGGCAAGACTGTTTCTCGAAATGGGGTCTACTCTGGGAGGGATTTGAGGTGGCTGCACCCATCCTGAACCGAGCGCTGGTGTGCCGGGGGTGCAGGCAGGACTGGTGAACCCTATGTTTCTAGGTGCTCCCCACTCCCACCCCCAGAAGCAATGACCCACTGTGGACTCTCCCCATTCAGTGAGCCAGGAAGCAGGCAACCAACTCAGACTGGCTTCTCTTCACTCGACTGGGAGCCTACTTTTAGTCCCCCAAATAGATATTTGTTAGTTTCAGTGGGTGAATTTTCTTCACATCTACTTCAGCAATACAAATTCTGCCACCAAATTTTCCTAAACGTCTGTCTTCTGTGTAATTTGTATGTCACGCTAGAGAGACTGCTACTTGAGATACTTCAGTGGATAAATTATTCTCTCCTCCACTTCTGCAAAAAATTACACTCTTTGATGTGAAAATTATATGCACTTAGAGATATGCTAATCCGAAAATGATTTGAGAAGAGGAGAAGAAGGGAAACAGCTGACTCGGAGGCTGCCGTGGTCGCGTGCACCTGCGCTGGGCGATTCCTGAAGGCGAGTGATATCCTGGCAACTCTCCTCGACCCAAAGTGGTCTTTAGTTTCAAAAACCATTGATTTCTCAAAATCTGATGGAGGCAATTCTCATGCAAAATATGATGATTTTAAATATATTAAGTGGTTGGGAGGAACAAGTGGAGATTAGCATATTAGGGAAACCTTCATTCATTCATCGATACTCGTATTCAATGGCTATTAATGGAACACCCAGCGTTAGATACTCACAGAGAATAAACCAGATGGTGAGTCTGTGCTCTTGGAGTTCTCAGAACTTAAGATGGTACAGGTCTGTTGGCAAAGAACACTAGGAATCTACTCTGAAGTGAAGTGAAGTCGCTCAGTCATGTCCGACTCTGCGACCCCATGGACACCAGGCTCCTCCGTCCATGGGATTTCTAGGCAAGAGTACTGGAGTGGGTTGCCACTTCCTTCTCCAGGGAACTTCCCAACCCAGGGATTGAACCCAGGTCTCACACATTTTAAACAGACGCTTTACCATCTGAGCCACCAGGGAAGTCACAGGAATCTACTCTAGATGAGTCAATTGTTGCTCAAAGTGTGTCCGTACAGCATTCTCAGTGAGACTGTCAAAAATGCAGACATTCCAGCACCGGCTCCCTTAGACCTAGCGAAGCAGAATATGCATTTTGGTGGCTCAGACAGTAAAGAATCTGCCTGCAAAGCAGGAGATGCGGATTCATCCCTGGGTCAGGAGAAGGGAATGGCAAACTACTCCAGTATTCTTGCTTGGAGAATTCCATGGAAGAGAAACCTGGCAGGCTACAGTCCATAGGGTTGCAAAGAGTTGGACAGGACTGAGTGAGTGACTTAACACTTTCAGTTTCACTTTTTTTTTTTGAGGTGACTCATATTCATGTTCATCCTTGGCTACCCATTAGAGTCATCTGGGGAACTGAAAAAGCACTGGAGTATACTCCAGGCCAATCAAATCAGAACCTCTAGGGGTGGGATTCAGGCATTGTAGAAAACTACTCCTCAGGATGTCCTGAGTCACAGTTTCTGGGGGCAGGACCCAGGAACCTATCTGTACCAAACCATTCAAGCAAAACAGATGAGGAAGATCTTTGCATGGTGGAAGCGGAGGAGGATAAAGCAAAAAGGAGAACTCAGTCTAGAGGGTGGGGTAGGTGAAGACAGTCCTGAACCTCACAGCTTTCCTTAACTTTTAATATTGGCATAGTTTCGAATGTACAGGAAAATTGTAAGAATAGTACAAAGAATTCCCGTATATACTTCATTCAGGCTTCCTAGCTCAGACTTTCACATTTTATCACAGTTGTGGCTCTTACCGCCGGCTCTCCTGCTATGTATATGCGTGTGTGTGTGTGTGTGTTTTGTTTGTCTGACGTCTTCTCATGAATGAACCCAGGTTATGCACCTTTGGCAGGGATTCCCCTGAAATGATACCTTGTCCTCCTAGTATATCAGATCCAGATGCTCTTGCCCTTGCCTGTTACTGGTCATGTTAACCTCCATCACTTGGTTAAGATGTTCTCTGCCAGGTTTCTCCACTGGAAAGTTCCATTTTACCTTCTGTCATTCATTATGTTGTGATAAGAGACTTTGGGACTTTGTAAATACTGTTCCTCCTCCAACTTTTACCTGAAAAAGTTTTTATGCTGAAACTAATTTCAGCATCTGATGATGATTGTTGATGGAATCAGTTATTATTACCATGTTTGCCAAATAGTCATTTTCTAATTTCATCATTCCTTTGATGTCATTATTAGGGTGTTTTGTTTTGTTTTTTTAATTGTAAGGGAGATCTTCCCCTTTCCTTACTTGTTTATTTACTTACACAAGTTCATGGATTCTTGGTGAACCTGTGTTCATCATCTTAATCCTATCTGTTACTCCTATTGACTCTTTAGCATTCAAATGATCCTGGATTTGGCCAGTGTCCTGGCTCCTGTGTTGTCTGGATGTTTCTCCATCAATCTTTGATCACTTCCTTACTTTCTGGGGTAATAAGACATTCCAGGCTCAGATCTCTCGTTAGGCATGTTGAAATATGTTGGGGCTGACACTTCCTGGGAAGAAGTTTCACAGTTTAACACTGACGTGACTGAATGAAGAAAATTTTAGTGAATGACATTGGTAAGACGATCCCCACTGGGTTTTTACAACCTATAAAAATGCTAAATTTGACTTTCAACAGTCAGTGTTTTCCTGAAACAGTGCACAAATGTGGAGTTGGCAGGGGGATTAAATTCTGTTTAAAATAATGAAGCTATCTTGTCTACACCTAACTCCATAACATTTTTAAAGCAAATTTAATTTATGGACTCTTTTCATAAATTTCCATTTTTTTTCCAAATTATAAAAATATGATAACACATTTACAGGAAACTTGGAAAATACAGGACAAAATTACATATAGTTCCACTATATATTACAATTTTTTTTATGTAGATAAATTAAGTTTTTAGTTGGAGTTTCAATAACAAACTCTCAAAAATTAATAGAATGAATATATAGAAAAGTAGAAGGGTATAGTAGACCTGGATACCTCATGAACCAATTCAATATAATTAAGATTTATACAATTTTCACACAACAGTAGGATACAAATTTTATTCCAGTTCCCATAGACTATAAGCTAGGAGACACAGGACTATATCCAGGGACATAATAAGGTGCAAAAATTTCATCATCTAAAGATATTGAAATCATACAGTTTATTCTCTTATCGTTGTACTTTCCATAACTTAGTTCTCATAGAAATGGCAACTTTTATTGCCATTTCAATTTTTGAAGTGAGTCCTCACCAGTAACACTGTCCCTTTTAACAAATAATAGTGTTGTTAACGTGGTCCACCGCAGAAGGGAATGGCAAGCCACTTCAGTATTCTTGCCTTCAGAGCCCCATGAATAGTATGAAAAGTGTTGTTAAGACAGGCTGCAAAAATGGGCTAAGTGTTCATATTCTAAGAGAGACTTGTCACTTGAATAGTCACTATATTTTCTGAATTCCAGAACTTGTCCAGATGAAAAGTTCTGAAATCAAGTGCTTAAAGACTGATGGAGACACATCCGAAGAACATAGGAGCCAGATGTACAGGGTTCCCACTGGCCAAATCTGGGATCATTTGAATGTTGAATAGTAAACAAGTGTAACAACATGGAATAGCTTAAGAATCTATGAGTTTGTGTAAGTAAATTAATAAATGGGGAAGTTTTTATGTGAGGAGAGTTTTGCCCCTGGGGATATTTGCTGAGGTCTGGGGACATTTTTAATTGTCACAACAGGATAGGGAAGGACTTGTTACGGGGTAGAGACTAGAGATGCTGCTAATCATCCTTGAATTCACAGAACAGCACCACAATTAAGAATTATCCCTCCCAAAATGTCAGCAGTGCCAATGTGAAGAATTCTTTCCCATAGGAAAGTGTCCACAGTTTCCCAAAGTGTGATTTGTAGAACACTAATCCTCTAAACTAAGATTATGGCATCTGGTCCCATCACTTCATGGCAAATAGATGGGAAAACAGAGACAAACTTTATTTTTCTGGGCTCCAAAATCACTGCAGATGGTAACTGCAGCCATGAAATTAAAAGAATCTACTCCTTGGAAGAAAAGTATGACCAATCTAGACAGCATATTAAAAAGCAGAGACTTTACTTTGCCAACAAAGGTCTGTGTAGTCAAAGCTATGGTTTTCCAGTAGTCATGTATGGATGTGAGAGTTGGACTATAAAGAAAGCTGAGCACCGAAGAACTGATGCTTTTGACCTGTAGTGTTGTAGAAGACTCTTGAGAGTCCCTTGGACTGCAAGGAGATCCAACCAGTCCAACCTAAAGGAAATCAGTCCTGAATATTCATTGGAAGGACTGATGCTGAAGCTGGAACTCCAATACTTTGGCCACTGGATGCGAAGAACTGACACATTGGTAAAGATTCTGATGCTGGGAAAGATTGAAGGCAGGAGAAGGGAATGACAGAGAATGAGATGGTTGGATGGCATCACCGACTCAATGGACATGAATATGAATAAACTCTGGGAGTTGGTGATGGACAGAGAAGCCTGGCATGCTGCAGCTCCATGGGGTCGCAATTGGACATGACTGAATGACAGAACTGAACTGAACTGAATCCTCTAAAGTGTAATGGAACCTCAGTTTTAGTTGAGGTGGTAATGGACCCAACAGAAAGACAACATTCCAGTTTTACTTACAGTTAGGGAGTGTCACTGACTATGGAAATGTACAGGACTTTGGGGAAAAATTGTGAAAAAAGTTGATGCACTTGGGAGATGGACTCCTTTGTCTTTCCCTCCTTGATCCATTGCTGGCCTGGAATGCACATGTGGTAGCTGGGGCTCCAGCAGCCATCTTGGACCATATGGTAACTCTAAGGATAGAAATGACTCCCTTTGAGTTTAGAAAAGCAGGAAGATAGGAGCATGCCTGTCTAATGTTAATAACACCATGAGTTTCCATAGTAACTCTAAAGTATCTGATTTTGGATATCTCTTATTTATGTGTGAGAAAAAAATTCCAAGTTATTGTTATTTTGAGTACCTAGGCCTTTTCAATTTTTAATAAATATGGTCAATGATTTTCCAACTTGGTATTTAATACATATATGTTTATGTACATAACAGACAGCCCTTGAATTAGAAAATCTATGGAGAACAACATTCTCCCTTAGAAAAGCTTGTGCTTTCCCCCAAAGATAATTAATTTTGAATGAATACCTTCCTACAAGAGGTATTTTGCCCCTAGCAGAGGGAATGAGTTCTTTTGAAAAGGGTACATATTTTGTTCCATTTACTTCATACACATTCCAAAGTAAATGAGTATTCTAATAATTTAGTGCATGCCACATGATTTCTACCATATGCCCATGTCAGGAATAAAGGGCTTAAGTGCATTTTCTTATCTGAGTGTTGAACTGAGCTCCTAAACTTCCTAGCCAGCTCGCACCATCAGGCGACCATCTGACTGGGACAGAGCGGTTCTAGGGCAAGGTGGGTGCTCTGCTTCCACCTCCCAGATCAGGGCAGGATCTCACAAGCATCTGTACTCAGAGAAGGAGGTTCTCCCTCTCAGGAGATTTCAGTTAAGGATCTCTCAGGCACCAGAACTGATGGGTTATGGGGAAGGAAGATGGCCTGTCTGGTAAGGAAGGTCTCCCTCCTGTACTCACTTATGATGCAGCTTCTGTGATTTCAGGGTCACAGTATTAGCAAGTGTTTAGTAATTCCTCTCCCTTCCTTCCCTCCATCTCTTCTAAGTAGTAACAATAGGCAACATTCATTGTATATTTATTACGTGATACTCATTGGAAAAGATCCTGATGCTGGGAAGGATTGAAGGCAGAAGGAGAAGAGCGTGACAGAGGATGACATCACGGATTCAGTGGACGTGAATGTGGGCGAATTCCAGGAGAGAGTGGGGGATAGAGAGGCCTGGTGTGCTGCAGTCCATGGGGTCGCAGAGTCTGACATGACTTAGCGGTTGAACAGCGACAACAGTAATATGTGTTCTACATCATCTGCTCGTTTCATCTGCGCTCCGCAGTGCTTAGTCACTCAGTTGTGTCTGACTCTTTGTGACCCCACGAACTGTGGCCCGCCAGGCTCCTCTGTCCATGGAGAGTCTCCAGGCAAGAATACTGGAATGGGTAGCCCATCCCTTTTCCAGGAGATCTTCCCAACCTAGAAATCGAACCGGGGACTCCTGCATTGCAGGTGGATTCTTTACCAGCTGAGTGACCAGGGAAGCCCCATTTCATCTGGAGGTACCATCAGCAGCCCTCAATTTGGCAAACACTTTAAAATGTGTAAAATGGCATCTGTAAAGACCCTAGTTTCAAGTAGAGTCATGTTTTGAAGTCCTGGGTGGATAATAAATTGGGGGCAGTAGTGCTTTTCAACCCACTGGAGTACCCAAGGTTTTAACTTCTGAGGAATACTCTTAAGTAAAAGCCTTCCGCATGCAATGTTTATTTTGGATTGTGTGTATGCATGTGTACATTTCCCGGGGGAGAAATTTTACATAGAATTCTTAATGCTTCTCCAAATGCAAGTTCTGTCCTAAGAGACTGAGATGTATTCTCTTTCTCAGGCATGAGTACAAGCCCAACCCATTTGGCTTTTACTGGGTGTCACCGCTCCATCCATCAGGCTTGCCTGTGTCCAGAAGGCTGTTTTCATGCATTTTTATGGCTTCTGGAGACTCCATTAAAGGCACGTTCAATCAGCGCCCTGACAGTGACAGAGCCCAGTTGCTCACCAATTCTCTCTTGAAATTTATAGAGATCATAAAAGACTCATAGGAAATCCTTCGGCCTCCACATTTGGGTTGCAAAGTGTCTCCTTTAGAAGGCAAAATGCCGCTGAAGACCATTTAGACATGTGGCTTTTACATTTCCTGGGACTGGTTTCCTAAACTTGCTTTTCCCACCCAGGCTCTGGGTCTCATGCTATGAAACCCAGGCTTGAGAATGAGGGAGCCTCATTAGAAGGGACAGAAATACCACTTTTCTTGAATTTTTTTTTCTTTCCTTTTCCTGATTTCCCAGGGACTGGGATTGTATCAGCAAGACCTTGACCTTGGCGATAGTTTGGCATCCTAGCAAACCTGCAGTTCTGCCATGTCAAGTTGGGCCATCTGCAATTGTGCAGCCCTGGGTACCCATCCCCATGGAGCAGCACACGGTGGATATCTTTGCCAACCCCGCATCCATGAAGGCTGAGAGCACCTTGCTTTTGCTTTCGGGGCTGTTCTGCTTCTCTTGGTGTCTGTGGGCTGACTCCACCTCGCCTTTAGCACTAGAAGTGGGCCTGACCAAATCAAGCACCTTTCTAAGGCTTCTGTTGGAGCTATTAGGTTGACCAGAAAGTTTGCTTGGTATTTTCTGTAGGATGGTACAGAAACATGGACAAACTTTTTGGCCAGCCCAATATTAGCAAGCTCAGTTTCCACAAGGATTGTGCGGGGCCTTTTGCCCTCAGAGCTTGTCTCCTGCTTTCTTGCTTTGCCTCTACACTTGTCTGTATTCCAGAGGCCCGCCCCTTGGAGGCTACATTTTCCCAACTGACTCCTAGATGGATTGGGCCAATGGAAGGCACTGGGCTCCTCAGACGGCACTGGTGCTAGAGCAGCAGCCTGCCAATGCAGGAGATGTAAGAGATCCGGGTTTGCTCCCTGGGTCGGGAAGATACCCTGGGAAAGGGTCTGGCAACCCACTCCAGTATTCTTGCTTGGAAACTCTTAGGGGCAGAGAAACCTGGTGGACTACAGTCCATGGGGTCACCGAGAGTCGGACATGGCTGAAACAACTTAGCATGCGTGCGTGGGGAGACTGAGGGTGAAAGGAGGGAGAGGCCAGGGTAGCTTTCCTCTCCCTCCCTGTATTAGTCATTGCCTCCAGCAGCAACGGCAGCTCTTCTCTGGCTCCAGCCCCCAGCAGGCTGGTATCCTGCCTCTGAGTTCATCAAGCCTTCAATTACATCATGCTGCTCTCTTTGTCTCTTTGATATGAAAGGCAGTGCCTTTCTAATGTGGTTCATCTCTGGATTAGTCAGTATCCCAGGTTGTCTTCTAAGCAATCCCCTCACCTGTGTAATCAGTTCCCTGCATTAATTTTTTCCAATGCACATACCGAAGGTAGTTTGTTTTTATGAGTGATTCAAGAAAAAAGTAAACTGGAACTGCAGCGGGCCAAACATGGCAGATTCAGACTGAAGCGAACAGGGAGGAAAGCAGGACTGAAAAAGAAAAAGAAGATAGACTGACTCCAGATGATGTCTGAACTGCTGGATGCAGCTATGCCTGAAGTTCCTGGGCATTTCATTTATGTTAGCTAACAAAGCTAACAAATCCCTTTCTGTCCCCACTCTTTATTTCTTGATATGATTTGATTTGGGTTCATGTCACTACAGCTGAGATTTCTGTCATAGCAATATTGAATGTAGTGAGGTGCCATCAAGTATTATTTTTGTTGGTTTTTTGTTGGTTTTATTTTCGGCAAAATGTCTGTTTTTAAAAGGTTATTCATCAGAGGCAGCAAATCACCTTAGCACAGATTTTTTTGTAAGTCAGCAAAGATTCTCTAGCTAACCAAATGTGAGGCAGATATTGGGCTTCCCTGGTAGCTCAGCGGGAAAGAGTCTGTCTGCAGTGTAGGAGACCTGGGTTCCATCCCTGGGTCAGGAGGATCCCCTGGAGGAGGGCATGGCAACCCACTCTAGTCCTGTTGTCTAGAGAATCCTATGGACAGAGGAGCCGGGCAGACAGCAGTCCATAGGGTCATGCAGAGTCGGAAACAGCTGAAGCTACTGAGCAGTGGCAGCAGCAGCGGCAGGGGCGAATATTCACCTAGGGTTCCCAGAGAAGACCCAAACAGAGGAATTGTTTCACCATTCTGAGCTGCACTATGTTTTAAAAAATTCTTATTTATAAAAAATCTAGGTGTGTATCATAGATATATGCGTATGTTACAACTGATCAAATTGTATAGTTTTGTTACAGTTTAGTCCATGTCAATTATTCCTTAATAAGGTTGGAAAATGCCAAAAAAAAAATCATAGAAAACACAAGTAGACAGGAATACTATTCAGCACTAAAAAATGATGAACTACTTGTCAAGCTGGATACATTCAATTTGACTCTGCAGATGAAACTCAGACTTATTATGCTGAGTGAAAGAAACCAGACACAAAAGCAGACATATTATGTCATTCTAGATATATGAAACTCTACACAACACAAGTCTAATCTATAATGACAGGAAACAGATCAGCGGTTGCCCAGGGAAAGAAGTGTGGGAATTATTTGAGATGAGACATGAGGAAACTTTTGGGGATAATGAAAAGTTTCTGTGTATTCACTGTGGTCGTAGTTACACAGGGGTAAAATTTAGTCTAACTCATTGAATTGTACAATTAGAATGGGTGCATTCGAATGGATGTAGTATGTAAACCATACCTCAGTATGTTTGATATAAAAAATCAATGTGTACATTTCATATAATAGAAATTTTCCCAATTGAAGAGCTATTATTAAATCTACAGTATGGTTTCCCATGAAACAGAAATAGAAGAAATAAGGCAAAACAAACGAAGCCATACATATTGGGGGTGAGTGCTGTGTGCAATGGAAGGGAGGCTTGGCTTGGCCCCTCAAATAAGGGGACTCTGAGAGTTCTTTTTTGGGAGTCTCTTAGCTGGCACTTCCACTCCCAGCAAAAGCCTGTTGGAGGACTTCTCTAGGGGTACAGTGATTCAGATTCCACATTGCCAATGTAGGGAGCAGGGGTCAGGGACCTAAGATCCCACATGTCATGGGGCAGGGCCAAAAGATGGAAAAAAAAAAAACATGTTGGAGGCCAGGCAGGAGCCTCTGATGGTAAATTTAGTGTTCCCGAGTTTAAAGCAGAGCCTTGTAAAAGCCAGGCATGGATGAAGGTGGGAGCATGTAAATCCACGTTTCTAGCAGGTGGATGGTGTGGGGTCCTGAGAGCTTGGGTGAGGACAACTGGCAGAGGCAACTGACCATGTCTGTGTGATTTTTATGGACCAGATGTCCTAACTGTCAAGAGTCTTGGAAATTCCTTGGAAGTCAAGTGAGCATTAACAAAATGGGCTTGTGCAATTCACTGGATAAGCTTGGAGTCATTACAAGAACATTGAAAGAACGCTAACCAATTTTGGCCTCTGTCTTGATGAAGTGAGGCGTTTTGTTAGAATAAAATTCTGGAATGAATCACAGAGCATGATGTGGCCATGACAGGAAAGTTCAAATCGCTCCTATGGCAGGCACTGGCACAGACAAAGTCATGCTACAGTTACCGGTGTTGAGGGGAGCAAGAAGTCAAGAGTAAGGAGCTGTAGTGTCAAAGAGTGACCCCCAGATTATGGCCAAGAGGAGATGGCAGCAGAGAATTCTGCCCCCTTGCACTTTCTCTCCCTCCCACATTTTTCCCTCTTTCTCCTTTATCCTGATAGGCAACGTATTGGTTTTTTATTCCTGTGTATCACACAAACTGCCCTTCTCCCACAAAAACACATTTAGCAGTTTAAAAATGACACAGATTTATTAAGTCACAGTTTCTAGGGCTTGGCTTGGCAGTCTAAGCGTGACTTACCTGGAGACTCCAACTTGGTGTCTTTCACTGTAATAATGGTGTTGCCTCAGGGTCTGTGGTCTCATTTGAAGGCTCACTGGGGCAGGATCCACCTCCAAGTCACTTAGTGGTTTTTGGTAGTATCCCCTGTGGGCTCTTGGACTGAGATCCCCCTTGCTGGCTCATGACCAGAGGCTTCCCTCCTTTCCTTGCCAGGTGGTCCTTTCCATCAGGGCAAGAGCCAGAGTGTGCCATACAATAGCCACAGCCTTTTATAACCTCTCTGAAGTGACATCCATCACCCTTGCCATTTTCTCTGTGTTAGAAGCAGGTCCCTGGGTAGGCATGAATAGCACAAAGTGGGGTCCCTAGGAGACAGTGAAAGGCTGCTCCCCTACCGTAGGCAAAAAGCATTTATTAAGGCCCGTGCTGTGCCACGTTCTAGATCAGATGCTAAGACTCATTATTCATAGGTAACAAAGTGGGTTTATGGCCTCAGAGGTGTTCCATTCGAGGTTAAGAGCTGATCAAGTGAGCAAGCAGTTAAGAGAGAGTGGTATATCTATTGATAGAAGCGTGCAGTGGAGCAGAGTAGAGAGAAGTCTGTCTTTGGAGCTAGAGCACATGCTTTATCCCTCTGGGATGTTGGCCAACAGATTTACTGATGAAGGAGCTACAGGCATTGCTGATAATGTTGTTGAATATTGCCTAGATTCAAAATGGAAGGCTATGCTAAACTTCAGGTAAATGGTAATGAAAAGGATGATGTAATTTTTATTCCCATTCAAGTTCATATACCTTCTGAATTCTGTCCACAGACCATATCCAGCAGCTGGATGGTATCTGTGGTCTCCATGGGTCTCCATTCTCCATGGGTAGCCTTTTTCACTTGACTGCTCTCTGAGCAATCCCCAGAGGCCTTTAAAGAGAAAGGAGGAATAGGCTAGAGTCAAGACAAGTGTGGACTGACTCTCGGTTCAACTACTTTGTGGCCTTTGACAAGTCACTATTGAGGGCTCCTGGCCATGCCCGTGGGCAACCCTTGGCACCCAGCCATCGCTGCCTCCTGTTACCCTGCGCCTGGTTACCAGGAAACCGTTACGGAAAGACCGGTAATGGTCATTCAGAGATTGGTCGGCACCTGCAGTGGGCTCATCCCCAAAGAGAGCAACGGTCCATGAACGCCCGTTAGCGGTCCCGCTCAGCCATTGGCCGGTGCTGCAGTGGGCCCCTCCCCCAAGTGAATAACTGTCAAGCAGCGACCGTTAGAGGGCCGGTCTATCAACGGCCACTGGAATTGTAGTCCTGAGGAGGAGACGAAGGTGAGAGATGGATCCCGGCCTTCTCCCTGGCTCTCTGGCTCACTGGGCCTTGGACCGGTGGGCGAGCTGTGGCCCAGGGAACAGGCTCAGGGGTGTGCCCTGCAGGGCTTCCAGAGCCCTCCAAGTCCACCTTCTGGCTAGGTCCAGGCCTTGAGGCCATGGCAAACTTCTCCCCGATCCCTGCCTCTGGAACCTGGTGGCAGCAGCCTGCCTGGGACGTGGTCTGTGGGTGCTGCCCCTGCAGTGTGGGCGGCCTGAGGACCCTGGGGAGCCTGAGGGCCAGGTGGGTTGGGCACCTGGCTCCCTCGGTGATGACAGGTTGGCGGGGCCTGGGGACTGAACCCTGAGAGAGCCGCCAGCTGAGATCTGTGTCCTCTCAGCCAGGACCTGGGACTTAGAGGGTGAAAGCTGTGCCTTGAGAGCCTTGCCCTTTCTCGTCAGAACAGAGAGGAACCTTTTTTTTGGTGATTTACGGGATCATCTGTGACCTGACCGTGACTGACCTCAAGAGCAAAGGCTCTCACTAAGAAGTCTGTAAAAACTCATCACGCCCCTCCCGCACTTTTCCTAGAAGAGGGCTTGGCTGAAAGCTTTTGGAGTTTTTAAGGTAGGAGCCACCCATCTCCTTGCTGTTCAGTTCAGTTCAGTTCAATTCAGTTCAGGTGCTCAGGCATGGCCTACTCTTTGCGACCCGATGCACTGCCGCACACCAGGCTACCCT
>SJYX01018612.1:0-14519 GCA_006410675.1 Oreotragus oreotragus | reverse complement strand
GAAGCACAAGCTGGAATCAAGATTGCCGGGAGAAATATCAATAACCTCAGGTATGCAGATAACATCATCATTTTGGTAGAAAGTGAAGAAGAACTAAAGAGTCTCTTGATGAAAGTGAAAGAGAAGAGTGAAAAAGTTGGCTTAAAGCTCAACATTCAGAAAACTAAGATCACGGCATCTGGACCCGTCACTTCATGGCAAATAGATGGGGACACAGAGGAAACAGTGGCTGACTTTATGTTTTTGGGGCTCCAAAATCACTGCAGATGATGATGATTTCCTTACTCCTTGGAAGGAAAGTTATGACCAACCTAGACAGCGTATTAAAAAGCAGAGACAATACTTTGCCAACAAAGGTCCGTCTAGTCAAGGCTATGGTTTTTACAGTAGTCATGGACGAATGCAAGAGTTGGACTAAAGAAAGCTGAGCACGGAAGAATTGATGCTTTTGAGCTGTGGTGTTGGAGAAGACTCTTGCGAGTCCCTTGGACTGCAAGGAGATCCAATCAGTCCATCCTAAAGGAGCTCAGTTCTGGGTGGTCTTTGGACAGACTGATATTGAAGCTGAAACTCCAATACTTTGGCCACCTTATACGAAGAGCTGACTCATTTGAGAAAAACCTAATGCTGGGAAAGATTGAGGGCAGGAGGAGAAGGGGATGACAGAGGATGAGATGGTTGGATGGCATCACTGACTCAATGGACATGAGTCTGGGTGAACTCCGGGAGTTAGTGATGGACAGGGAGGCCTGGCCTGCTGTAGTTCATGTGGTGGCAAAGAGTCAACCACGACTGAGAGACTGAACTGAACTGAAATACTAAAATCAGTGAACAAAGTGAGAATTAACATTTGTGGTTCACCTACTAACAGACATCAATAAGGCACTGAATTCTTAGAGTTATAAAAGATGGCTCTCACTATTCCCATTTTACAGGTGGGAAAGCTGAAGTCAAAACCCAGGTCAAAGAGGTCAAACAATGTGCAGTGTTTTTACTTCCTAGTTGAGCCCCAAGTCTCTTTTATTTCAAGGTCATGATATTTCTGTCTACTGAGGATCTTAGAAGAGAAATCTCCATGAAACCAACTCTGGTTTGGTGAGAGTTTGGTGAACTCTCATATTGTCAAAAAACACTATTGGGCAGGAAAAAAAAAATCTCTTTGTGCTACCCTGAAAAAGCATTTTGGTAGGTATTAGAGGTATAAATGAATGGCTACCTAGTGTTTTCTTGTTCATGTCTTTGTTTTAGTATTATCTGTATTTTCAACTTGGACGATTTCAGATTGTATTCTCCATTTATGGCTTGTCTCAAACTGAAAGTCACTCAGTTGTGCCTGACTCTTTGGGACCCGCATGGACTATACAGTCCATTGAATTCTCCAGGCCAGAATACTGGAGTGGGTAGCCTTTTCCCTCTCCAGGGAAATCTTCCGAATCCAGGGTTTGAACCCACATCTTGCACATTGCAGGCAGATTACCAGCTGAGCCACAAGGGAAGCCCAAGGATACTGGAGTGGATAGCCTATTCCTTCTCCAGCAGATCTTCCCAACCCAGGAATAGAACTTGGGTCTCATTCATTGCCGGCAGAATCATTACCAGCTGAGCTATCAGGGATTCCATGGCTTGCCTAAATTATATAATATAAAATTATTATAATTTTCAGGTCACACATCATTCCTTCTACATGTTAAGAGTCTATGTGAACAAGCATGTACTGCTCTCAACTGTTCTGTTTATCTGCTTGGAATCTTCTCAAGTGATTACCTTCCTACTCAATCTGCTGCAGGCCTCAACTAGTATTGTTTTTCTTTTTTTTTTTTTAGTGTTCACATTTTGAAGTTATTAAATCTATTTAAAATTTTATGCAAAAGTAAATATGAGTATATGAGGATTCTTTTTTAATCTTTCAAAATATAACATGTGACTCTTTCACTGTACAAATGCAGGCTAAGTTCAGTTTTGCTCATTAGAATCTNTTTTTTTTTTTTTAGTGTTCACATTTTGAAGTTATTAAATCTATTTAAAATTTTATGCAAAAGTAAATATGAGTATATGAGGATTCTTTTTTAATCTTTCAAAATATAACATGTGACTCTTTCACTGTACAAATGCAGGCTAAGTTCAGTTTTGCTCATTAGAATCTAGGATCATGGAGGAAATAATACACTTCTTCACTTGTCTGAATCCAGCATCTAGTATGCATGTGCCTGCCTTTGAATTCAATTGTTTTAATGCTGTTTAGATAGAATATTTTTCTGTATCAAAATCATTAAAAGGAAGCATTGTGATCTACACATTTTCAGTTCAGTTCAGTTCAGTCTCTTGGTTGTGTCTGACTCTTTATGACGCCATGGACTGTAGAGTGCCAGGCTGCCCTGTCCATCACCAACTCCCAGATCCTACTCAAACTCATGTCCATCGTGTCAGTATTGCTATAAAATGATCTCACATCCTCTGTCATCCCCTTTTCTCTTCCCACCTTCAATCTTTCCCAGCATCAGGGTCTTTTCCAGTGAGTCAGTTCTTTGAATCAGGTGGTCAAAGTATTGGAGTTTCAGCTTCAGCATCACTCCTTCCAATGATTTCCTTTGGGATCAACTGGTTGGATCTCCTTGCTGTCTAAGGGACTCTCAAGAGTGTTCTCCAACACCACAGTTCAAAAGCATCGACTCTTTGGTGCTCAGCTGTCTTTATGGTCCAACTCTCAAATCCATACATGACTACTGGAAAAACCATAGCTTTTAATAGATTGATATTTACTGGTAAAGTAATGTCTCTGTTTTTAATATGCTGTCTAGGTTGGTCATAGCATTTCTTCCAAAGAGCAAGCATCTTTTAATTTCATGGCTGCAGTCACCATCTGCAGTGATTTGGAGCCCCATAAAATAAAGTCTGTCACTGTTTCTACTGTCTCCCCATCTATTTGCCATGAAGCGATGGGACCAGATGCCATGATCTTAATTTCCCGAATGTTGAGTTTTAAGCCAACTTTTTCACTTTCCTCTTTCACTTTCATCAAGAGGCTTTTTAGTTCTTTGCTTTCTGCCATAAGGGTGGTGTCATCTGCCTTTCTGAGGTTATTGATATTTCTCCCGGCAGTCTTGACTCCAGCTTGTGCTTCATCCAGCCCAGCATTTTGCATGATGTTCTCTACATATAAATTAAATAAAGTAGGGGACAATATACAGCCTTGATGTACTCCTTTCCTGATTTGGAGCCAGTCTGTTGTTCCAAGTCCGGTTCTAACTGTTGCTTCTTGACCTGCATACAGATTTCTCAGGAGACAAGTATGGTGGTCTGGTAGTCCCTTCTCTTCAAGAATTTTCTAGTTATTGTGATCCACACAGTCAAAGGCTTTGACATAGTCAATAAAGCAGAAGTAGATGTTTTTCTGGAAATTTCTTGCTTTTTCGATGATCTAGTGGATGTTGGCAATTTGATATCTGCTTCCTCTGCCTTTCCTAAATCTAGCTTGAACATCTAGAAGTTCATGGTTCAGGTACTGTTAAGCCTGGTTTGGAGAATTTTGAGCCTTACTTTGTAAGTGTGTGAGATGAATGCAATTGTGCAGTAGTCTGAACATTCTTTGGCATTCCCTTTTTTGGAATTGGAGTGAAAACAGATCTTTTCCAGTCCTGTGGTCACTGCTGAGTTTTCCAGGTTTTCTGGCATACTGAGTGCAGAAAGTGAGTGTGACACTTTCACAGCATCATCATTTAAGATTTGAAATAGCTTAGCTGGAATTTCATCACCTCCACTAGCTTTGTTTATAGTGATGTTTCCAAAGGCCCACTTGACTTCACATACCAGCATGTCTGTCTCGAGGTGAGTGATCACACCATCATGGTTATCTGGGTCGTGAAGATCTTTTTTGTATAGTTCTTCTGTATATTCTTGCCACCTCTTCTTAATATCTTTTGTTTCTGTTAGGTCCATGTCTGTCCTTTATTGTGTTCCTCTTTGCATGAAATGTTCCCTTGATATCTCAAATTTTCTTGATGAGATCGCTAGTCTTTCCCATTCTCTATTTTCCTGTATTTCTTTGCATTGATCACTGAGGAAGCCTTTCTTATTTCTCCTTGCTATTCTTTGGAACTCTGCATTCAGATGGGTATAGCTTTTTCTTTTGCTTGCCTTTTTTTTCTCAGCTATTTGTATGGCCTCCTCAGACAACCATTTTGCCTTTTTGCCTCTCTTTTTCTTGTGGATCATCTTGATCACTGCCTCCTGTACAATATCATGAACCTCGGTCCATAGTTCTTCAGGCACTCTGTCTATCAAATCTAATCCCTTGAATCTATTTATAATGTCCATTGTATAATCATAAGGTATTTGATTTAGGTCATACCTGAACGGTCTAGCGGTTTTCCCTACTTTCTTCAATTTAAGTCTGAATTTGGCAATAAAGAGTTCATGACCTGAGCCACAGTCAGCTTCCGGTCTTGTTTTTCCTGACTGTATAGAGGTTCTCCATCTTTCAGTTCAGTTCAGTTCAGTTCAGTTCAGTCAGTCAGTCGTGTCTGACTTTTTGCAACCCCATGAATTGCAGCATGTCAGGCCTTCCTGTTCATCACCAACTCCTGGAGTTCACTCAGACTCGGCGTCCATCGCGTCAGTGATGCCATCCAGCCTCTGTAATGAATATAATCAATGTGATTTCAATATTGACCATATGGTGATGTCCTTGTGTAGAGTATTCTCTTGTATTGTTGGAAGAGAGTGTTTGCTATTACCAATGCACTCTCTTGACTATATTAAACATATTGGCTTTGGATAGACCTTTGGAGTTTGTGGCTAGACTTTATTTCCTGATTATCAAGTAAATGTGCAGAGCAGCAAAGAGAAACAGAGAGAGATTCATGAGTTTTCTACGGAATCAATTGTATTACAGCTCCATTTTATCCATTTAAAGTTCTGTTCTTTGAATGTGAGGATGATGCCTCTAATGAGTCAACATCAGCATTACACGATCTTGAGTTGTTTTTCTGGTGGAGGTAATTACAGTCCTTTGATTCACCCCCACTCTCTTGATTCTGATTCCCTAGTGATAGACTGCTTATACCTATAACATAACTGGCTAGGTGATTGTTAAATTATCTTAACAATGGTCTGAGCAATTGTGCATGTATTTTTTTGTCTCCACATGGTGTTATAATAACCACTTGAGCAAAACAGCTATATATACACATTATTTTGATAAAGCAACAAAATGACAGAGTAGACAATGAAAAATATTTCTATTTTCTGCTGTGTGGCCCTTATTTCATTTCCTGTCCATTGGAAGGATTTAGGTTAGATGATTTTTTGGCTGTTTTCCAGTTCTGAAAACTTATGGTTCATAAATTCAATATAGTTAAACAAAACATCTCCATGCATTAATTCCTCACATGGTGCTATATTATTTAATAGTTTTAGGAACATTGTCTTTATTGTTTATATTTAGAAAATAAGCAAAATATTGTCTTCAGATAATGTACATGTCAAAATAATATTATACAGATTATTATAGTTGTATATCTTCACTGTATCAAGATAATAATCATTTTTTATTCTCCCATGTGTTGCGTCTAGGTAACATAGAGTATTTTGGCTTTTTGCATTTGACTTTTTTTTCATAGTTAAACTTCTGATTCTCTTTGGTCCTTATTAGTTTCAAATTATAAGCTATGTATAAATTCTAAGCATGGAAAAATATAATCCTATTAAGGGCACATAAAGGAGAATGGTGTATCTTGTAAGAAAACTGAAAAGGTCCATAGAAATGACAGCTGGTAAGACCTTACTTTATGGTTGAAGAAACAGGTCAAAACAATGTTGTGCCTCTATTTAGCTTCCAGGGTTCCCTGAGTTTCTAATTCTTAGTTTTCCAGCTTATCCAGTACATTCTTTAAACTGGAAAATATTTAGGAATAAGGTGATGATGATTAGTGTATAAACCCAGTGGAAATTCCTAGAGGTGATTCAGACCAAAAATTGGTCTGTGTTCTCCAGGAATTTCAGCGAGAAGAGCCAACAGTGTGAAATTCTCTGTGCTGCTCCTGCTAAGTCGCTTCAGTCGTGTCCGACTCTGCGACCAACCCCATAGACGGCAGCCCGCCAGGCTCCCCCGTCCCTGGGATTCTCCAGGCAAGAACACTGGAGTGGGTTGCCATTTCCTTCTCCGATGC
The DNA here is from genome assembly GCA_006410675.1 of Oreotragus oreotragus. Lineage (NCBI taxonomy): Eukaryota > Metazoa > Chordata > Mammalia > Artiodactyla > Bovidae > Oreotragus > Oreotragus oreotragus. The sequence goes on along the minus strand of SJYX01018612.1, from coordinate 8,352 downwards.
AGGAAAGTGCAAAGTGAAAGTGAATTTGCTCAGTCATGTCGGACTCTTAGTGACCCATGGACTGCGGCCCACCAGGCTCCTCCGTCCATGGGATTTTCCAGGGAAGAGTGTTGGAGTGGGGTCCCATTGCCTTCTCCAGTGAAATTCTCTGTAGCTTGGCATATTTCCTTTATAGGACCCAGAATTGTCAGACTCATGTTATTCCCTTCACAAAAAACTTTCTTGTCATTAGTAGTCTGTACCTCACAATGTATAAAATGCTGAGGAATTGGGTAACCCTTATTCATATGAGAAGAGAAGAGGTTTGCATCCTAATGCTTGGCCATTGTGAGACATAGAAATTAGTCAATGAAATAGTCCCCTTTGAAGTATACATATGGTGAGATGTCACAGAATTATGTTTCAGAATTGATAGGGTATTTTGCACAGTGTTTTTACCAAGATAATATCATATCCCAATTATAAATATCCTTTCAGTGTTTGATGTCTCTGCTGAGTCTTTAGTTACTGCAGGTTTAAAATAAATATACTGAGAAAAATCTTGCTTTTTATTCTTTTCTCAGTAGTTTTTCTCACCTAAACAGCAAAAGGGTCAGAAGTCAGATCAGGTGGTGATCACTTGATTTTAGTCTTTCTACTTGAAATGAAAATGTTTGTTCTCATACATTCTGATGTCTACATCACTACATTTTTAAAGTATCATGAGGCTGATTTAGTATAGTTCCAAAGCCCATGATTTTGGAAGCAAAATTCTGATCATAAAAAATTATTGCCCAAAGTGGGTTAAAGAAATGAAAAAGTAAGTAAATGAATGATTTTCTGGTCATATGCAAGAGAGATACACTGAAGAAAAATAAATTATTTCATGTTTATTAAGACCAGTTAAGGGAGATGTTTTAACTTGAAAGCTTTAACATTACCAATAAACGTTTCCCTTTTGCAATTTTTAAAGCTTTCTTCAGGTTCATTTGTGTTCTGGTATTTGAGTGCAACAAAAGGAAATTTGACTTTTGCCCCATGGTTATGGAATAACTTTCCCTTCTTCCAAAGTTTAATGGGATGAAGAAGATACTACATTGTTTTTTTCCCCAGAAAATGATTCTTCATTCTGTGATTAAGCAGTTAGCTATTCTCCATTTTTGGTAACCCTGAACTTCCAGATATGTCTCTAATATGGTGGTTCTCAACCAGGGGTTATTTTACCCCCAGAAGAACATTTGGCATTGTCTGGAGACCTTTTTCGTTGTCACAGCCTGGGTACTACTCTTAGTATCAAGTGAGTAGAAGGCATGGACACTGCTAAATGGTCTGTAGTGCACAAGCCAGTTTATTGCAGTAAAGAATGTCCCAGCTCCAAATGTCAGAAGGGCCCAAGCAGAGAACCTCTGCTTAATGTTTATCACACTGTATCATCATCATTTGTTTACAAGTCTAATGGTGATTTTTATCTATTAATAATTATACTTTTCTCCATATATATAATTGATGAGGTTCAGAAATCATTGCTTTTATTTTGTATTGATGTTTGGTACAAAAAATAATTGTACAAACTTTAAATGGATTGGTCAATAAGGCATCAGAAAATGAGCACATTAATATAACTACCTCATAGATTAACAAATAAATTTGGCAAACCTGCAATAAATTGTGTGTTTTCCAAACATCATTTCCTATCACCATTTCAATAATAACTACCATCTTGACTTCCAACATTTTCTTGTTTTAAAATTGTTTTCTGGTTCAAAATCACAGAATATTTAAGAGATTCATCCAAGTTGTGTATAGCTTTAGGTTGTCCATTTTTATTGTTGAATAGTGTTTCATTGGGTTAATATAGTATATTTTTTATTCATTTAATTATTGATGGATATTTTGGTCATTTCCAGTGTTAAGCCATTATTGTTAATATGACTATAAATATTCTTATGCATGTATGTTGGTGTGTGTATAGACACATTTTTGTTTAGTATATACTAAAAATGAAATTAATGAGTCATAGGGGAGTATATATGTTCAACTTGAAATATAAAAGACACAATTATAGGAAAGATAAGCAAAATAATTATTTTTCCTACTGCTGCATAGGTATAGTTTACAAGGAATTTGTTGCAAGTTTTATTAAAAATAACCTTTAACATCAGTGACTGAGACAGAAATTTAATTGCATGAGAGCCTTGAGTTTTTGTTTTATTATATTCATTGTCTCCTATCATTTTAAGCCTTTCTGATTCTGCTATAATATAGGCTTAGTCACTATGACTTGATTTTACAACAGCTAGTGTTAAAAAAGGTATATTTATGACTTGACTTATGTCAACCACCGTCCCCACAATACACACATCTCTACTATGTTCCACTTACCTACTGACCCTTTATTTTGAACCTTTTGTCCACATGTGTATCTGCTGCATTTTCCCCCTTTTATTTTCCTTATTCATACCATCTTTATTCCATTTCATCATGATAAATTTTCCTCCAGTTAAACTCCATGCTTCTATAACCATATATTAATCACATGTGATATCTATTTGGGCACTTTGAGAGGAATCATATTTAACATGCTGTGTGTAATTTCATAATGATTACTTAAAACATTAAAATTGTATAATGTGTTAAGCTTATAGTATTTTAAGCCTTTAAAAAACTTATGAATATTTACTACAAGACTCTAATTTTACTTTTGAAACTCATGGGAAAATTTGCAGTGACTTGTTGAAAAGAAAATGGCTGCTTGGTAGTAGGGCTGGGACTGCTCCAGGACTCTGGGATTTAGACTCATTGTCATAGGCTCCTTCCAGTAAAGAATGATGTGCTCAGCAAAAAGAGATGGAAATGACATAAGGGAATTACACAATTTTTTTAGAGGACATAGTAGATGACTACAATTTTTAGTAGGCAGAAAAAAACTTGTCATAGGAACATATAAATAGACATTCTTAACCGCTTTGAGCAACTATTGGTACAAAATATATTCAGGTTTAAAGAACACATACACAATTTATTGGTACCAAAGAAAGAAATTCTATCTAACAGAGAAATAGAAGTGATTTTTTTATTTTGGAAAGTGTTTGTGTGTGTGTGTGTCTAGGGGAATGGTAGTGGAGATGGTAAAGTACACTAGGATGATATAATGAGTTTTTTTTTTTTTTTTTAAAGAGTGATGGTAACGTACACTAGGATGATATAATGAGTTTGTTTTTTTTTAAAGAGTGATGTTGACACATATCTATTCAAACAAATTAGAACCCCATTGTGATGAAATCTCTAATGGAAACCATTAAAGTAAAATTCAAATAGAAAAGTGGGAGGAAGCACACAAAAAAAGAGAGAAGTAGAAAAAGCATTTACAAATTTCCAGTACTGTGAGTACTAGCATTTTTTTTTTTAAATAGCAGTTCCGCTAACAATTTAATGTTTGCTGCTTCTTATAGTCTAGAACAGAATTAGAAAATAAGTTTATTCACCATTGCCAGCTTCCTTCACTTCGTGGTTGTTACAGGGAACACTATTTTGGGAAGATTTCTGAGGCCAACTGCAGATTTATTAAGGAGTGACAGCAAACATGCCAAGTATGTGCCATCTTGCTGGAGACTAAAAAGCTAGTGTTCCAGTTTCGTTCTTACCATCTCTGTGTGGATTTCTCATAGGCATCTCAAACTGAGCAGATTCATAAAGGAACCCCTGATCTTTTTCCCTAGGTTGCTTTGCCAACATATTTTTCATTTCAGTATATGGAACCATTGTTAATACCAGTGACTGGGAATCATCACTGCCAGCTCTTATTTTCTCACCTCACCTCTAAACAATCAAGTCCTGTAGAGCCTCCCTCTCAAAAGGATCCTGAAATCATCTCCTTCTCTACATGTTCTGCAGTGGCAGCCTCCATTACCTCCAAGCTGCACTCCTATAGTGTCCAGTACAATTTTCTGTGGTTACATTTTCTTTCCCATTTCAATTCTTAATCCAAAAAATAAGCCTAAATGACCTTAAAATACAAATCTGATTATATGTCTCTCCTGTGTAAAGCCCTCAGCAAGTTCTATTGCCCATAGGATAAAGGTGAAAATCTGTATTATGGTCTATAAAACTGTGTGTAGCCTGATCTCCAGCTATTTTTCCTAGCATTGTGTTAGGCCTCTTCTTCACAAAATTGCTTTGCATCATCTACAGTGGCTGTTCAGGTTTTAAGCGATACCAGCTTTCTTCTCTCCTCAGATCATTCATATGTGCTATTCTCTGTTCCTACGAATCTCTTCCATTTTCATTTCACTTCATTTGAAATGTCTTCCTTCTCCAAAATCTCAGCTTCAATTTCAGGGAAGCTGTTCGAGACACCTCAATTTAGGTAAGTTTTCACAAGTACATATGCATAACATTTTCTAAAAATCTTTATTTTATGTTATACAATTGCAATTAAAATCTAATCTGATTGGTTAATTTTTGAAGGTCTGTCTTAGTTTCCTATTGCTGCTGTAAAAAAAAAACAAAAACAAACTACTGCAAACATAATAGCTCAGAGCAACACAGATATATATTTCACAACTCTCTAGATCAGATGTTCTAAACGTGTCTCATGGGGTTGAAATCAAGGTGCCAGGAAGGTCTACATTTCTTTCTGGAGACTCTAGGAGATAATCCATTTAATGCCTTTCCTGCTTCTAGAGGCTGCCTCCATTTCTTGTTATGGCCCCCTCTTTCATCTCCAGAGCCAGCGATGGCCAATCAATTCTTCCTTATGATGCCATCTCTCTGGTTCTGATTCTTCTGCCATCTTCTTCCCCACATGACGACCCATGTGATTACATTGGACTCACTCCAGTACTTTGGCCACCTCATGTGAAGAGTTGACTCATTGGAAAAGACTCTGATGCTGGGAGGGATTGGGGGCAGGAGGAGAAGGGGACGACCGAGGATGAGATGGCTGGATGGCATCACGGACTCGATGGATGTGAGTCTAAGTGAACTCCGGGAGATGGTGATGGACAGGGAGGCCTGGCGTGCTGCAATTCATGGGGTTGCAAAGAGTCGGACACGACTGAGCGACTGAACTGAACTGAACTGAGATAATCCAGGATCATCCACCTCTGTTGAAGTCAGCTGATTAGCAATGTTACTTCCATATGAAAACTCAGTTCTTTTTTGACATGTGACATAACATAGTTACAGGTGTGATTAGGGTATGAACATCTTTGTGGGACATTCTTGCCTAATACAAGTTCTCTCTCAATAAATAAATGTTAAGTTCCTTAAGGGCAGGAACCATATTTATGCTTGCCTGATGCTTGATCTCCAAGGCCAGCTACATTGCCTAGTTCACTGAAGCATTTCATAAATATTTGTTAGATGAAAGAATGAATTCATAAAGCACAATTATTATCAGTTATCAATGGTAATAGAGACAGGTAGCTAGTCTCAGGGAGGGGAATAGACTGCATACTAATTATGGTTCTTCAAGCTATTGTGGAAAGATACAGGTTAATTGTTTGAACCTCTTTATCCAAATCATCTCATCTACTCTGGGACTTAGAAAACAAACTTAGCATTTTGTTTTGGAATGCTTGTTGGTTTTCTCCAGCCCTCACCAGAATGAATTTCATAATTATGTATTCTGTACAGAAATATCAACATAAATGTTCTTTCCTGAAGCATGCAGCTGCTATCACTGAAGCTGACTGTTACTCAGACATATGCTGGGTGGCAGCAGATAAGTTCGGAATTAGTTGTGATAGGTAATCCACAAAATAGCTAGACTGCATGCCAGTAATCAAGAATTCACTGTAATTACTTTAATCTGTAATCGGCTCAGCACAGTGCACAAAAGACTGGCAGACAAATTCTGCAACCAGGGAGAAAGTTTGGTTAATTATTTCAAGACCATCTCTTTGTTACCATATTGATTTTGAATTGTATGACCTTTTCATTCATTCATTAATATATTTATTCATTCAGTCAAATGTGTTAATTATAGCAGGAGCATATTAATTACATTTGAAACAAAAACCAATAAAAACATGCCCCTCACTTCACAGGACATCCAGACTTACTGTGAGAGACAGACATGTAAATAAGTACAATATTAACTCTTTTCCTTCCTTATAAAAATAGGAAATTGTAGACTCAAAATTAGCAAGCAATTACTATGAGAAAGTACTTTGACTTTTATATTAGAAAGATAAGTTATTGGAAAACATACACATACATAAGCATACATTATGTTATTTTCAAGGGAGCCAGTTTAGTTTACTAAGGAAAATAAATTTTTTTTTCATTCCTGAATCTGCAGGCTATAGATTCTGTTATACTTAAATGGATGACAGACTGTTCATTGCACAATAAAGTAAGCCCATAAAAATTAGGTTCTTTTGTACTCTCTTCAGTCATCTTATATGGTGAATGAAAAAGTGTGTATGTTCAAAGTTCATCTGAGGAAACTCCTGAGGCTGTCTCACATTCCTAGTTACCAGGATACCGAGGCTTGATCCAATATGTAAACATCTCAGAGTGAACAAGTGCAAAAGGTTCCTACAGGCTGGATAAAGGATGAGGTCTTACAAGATTCTATTTCATTCAGATAATACAAACTTTTTAAAAAGGTAATGTCAAATAAAGAAAGAGGGGGATACACTTTGAGAGCAATATGTGTGAAAAAAAATCTTCAGGAATTGCATGTGATTATAAGTTTAACATAAGTTAGCACTGAGTATAGCTCTTGCAACAAAATGAGCCCATTTGATTTTAGAGTGCTTGATTAAGATTATAGCATATGAGAAATAGGAGTGGAGAGGTTCCCACACTGATCAGACCCTGCTAGTTTTATTGTAGTTGGAAAAGGTCACCGAGAGGATAAGACTTCTGATTGACCTGAAAGCTGGACCCAGCCAGTCACAGGCTCCTCAGCCCCACCTCCATCCTTGAAATCAACTTTCTATCCACCATTTCCACAGCAGGCTTTATTTTCAAGAATGCAGTCTTGAGAGAGCAAGGTGGTGTTGAGACCATCTGCACAGCATATGTGCCTGAACCCAGTAAACGTCTCTATACAGACTTCTAAGATTCTGGCAAGTGGCCATGGAGATCTACTCATAGGTAGAAACCTCATAGGTAAGTTCCCTTGCTTCTTAAACTTATCTCCTAATCTAAGGTAAAATGATTTACCTCTTTCTTCAGTCTCTCCTTGCCCTCTGTGTACAGAGTACAATTCCAGATTTTACCTGGAAAGCTCTGAAAATTTCAGACCAACAATTGTGCTTCTTTTAGGCATCTCAGGCAGGGACAGAAAGCACTAAAAAAACCTGGAATCATTTTTAAGAGGTAGGAATTTAGAATGGTGAGAAGGTCATGCAAAGAAAGGTTGACAATATTAATAGCATTTGACTTGGATGTTTATAAGGCTTCATTTTAAAACTTAAAATATTTTCAGATTTGTCATGTTCAGGAATAATTAAGATATAGTAAAGAAAAGGACAGTAAAGAAGAGTTACAGACATAGTATCTTCTGAACAATATTAGAACATTCAAGTGGACGTGTGCAGAAATAAAATAAAAACCTGGAAAGCAGTGCGTGCCCAGCCTTCTAGGAGCCTAAACAGGGCCATCATTTGGTAGATGCTTCTATGTCTTACAGAGGGGATCTGAGCAATGCTTACCTTAACACGCTAAACATCAGCTTGTCATCTTGTGGCTGTGACAGTTAGGTCATGAGGCAATCATTGAAAGTAAATGATCATTTATACATATTCTTAGTGATTCATAGTGGCATATTTTGAGTTGAATGACCTTAGAAAACCTCATACAAAAGAACAGATAAAAGATGTACATATCTTGTATCTTTTCAGCACAGTCACTATTTTCTCTGGTGATGACTAATTAACTCTTCAGTTAGGTACCAGCCAAAGTAATTGGCATACTAGTAGAATATGTTGTTGGAAAACTATGTGTTATTTGACCCTTGACTCACACTTGGCAGAGAAAGATCCTTACATGCTGAGATCCATTCCTACCATCTCACATCTGGGGGCATATATTCATGGAGTGGAAAATTGGACACAATTTTGTACACAGTCTGGTCTCCCTCTGTTTATTTTTTTCCCCCTGAAGCTGCATAGTTAAATTCTCATGTGTTAAGTGAACATGATATGAATCCACTCTTGCTTTTTTTAAAGCTCTGTTATTCACTGATAATCTTGAGCTGTTTCTGCTCAGTGTCACACTGCTCCTTCCAGTTCCCTTTTTACCCTCATTGTTTTACTTGGTAACATAAATGAAGCTGATATTTTCACACTAAAGTACTGTATCAGGACATTTAACTTAGTTATACACAAGTAGTTAGAGGTGGCTAGAGAAGTTAACCTT
>SJYX01018611.1:182882-214724 GCA_006410675.1 Oreotragus oreotragus | reverse complement strand
AACATAAACAGAAGATATTAAGAAGAGGTGGCAAGAATACACAGAAGAACTGTGCCCAAAAAGATCTTCATGACCAAGATAATCACAATGGTGTGATCACTCACCTAGAGCCAGACATCCTGGAATGTGAAGTCAAGTGGCCCTTAGAAAGCATCGCTATGAACAAAGCTAGTGGAGGTGATGGAATTCCAGGTGAGCTATTTCAAATCCTGAAAGATAATGCTGTGAAAGTGCTGCACTCAGTATGCTAGCAAATTTGGAAAACTCAGCAGTGGCCACAGGACAGGAAAAGGTCAGTTTTCATTCCAATCCCAAAGAAAGGCAATGCAAAAAATGCTCAAACTACCACACAATTGCACTCATCTCACATGCTAGTAAAGTAATGCTCAAAATTCTCCAAACCAGGCTTCGGCAATACATGAATCGTGAACTTCCAGATGATAAAGCTGGTTTTAGGAAAAGCAGAGGAACCAGACATCAAATTTCCAACATCTGCTGGATCGTGGAAAAAGCAAGAGAGTTCCAGAAAAACATCTATTTCTGCTCTATTGACTATGTCAAAGCCTTTGACTGTATGGATCACAATAAACTGTAGAAAATTCTGAAAGAGATGGGAATACCAAGCACCTGACCTGCCTCTTGTGAAACCTATATGCAGGTCAGGAAGCAACAGATAGAACTGGACATGGAACAATAGACTGGTTCCAAATAGGAAAAGGAGTACATCAAGGCTGTATATTGTCAAACTGCTTATTTAACTTATATGCAGAATCCATCATGAGAAACGCTGGGCTAGAAGAAGCACAAGCTGGAATCAAGATTGCTGGGAGAAATATCAATAACCTCAGATATGCAGATGACACCACCTTTATGGCTAAAAGTGAAGAGAAACTAAACAGCCTCTTGATGAAAGTGAAAGAGGAGAGTGAAAAAGTTGGCGTAAAGCTTATCATTCAGAAGACTAAGATCATGGCATCTGGTCCCATAGCTTCATGGCAGATAGATGGGGAAACAGTGGAAACAGTGGCTGACTTTATTTTGGGGGGCTCCAAAATCACTACAGATGGTGATTGCAGACATGAAATTAAAAGAAGCTTACTTCTTGGAAGGAAAGTTAAGACCAACCTAGATAGCATATTCAAAAGCAGAGACATTACTTTGCTGACTAAGGTCTGTCTAATCAAGGCTATGGTTTTTCCAGTGGTCATATATGGATGTGAGAGTTGGACTGTGAAGAAAGCTGAGTGCCAAAGAATTTATCCTTTTGAACTGCGGTGTTGGAGAAGACTCTTGAGAGTCCCTTGGACTGTAAAGAGATCCAACCAATCCATTCTAAAGGAGATCAGTTCTGGGTGTTCATTGGAAGGAATGATGCTAAAGCTGAAACTCCAATACTTTGGCCACCTCATGCGAAGAGTTGACTCATCGGAAAAGACTCTGATGCTGGGAGGGATTGAGGGCAGGAGGAGAAGGGGACAACCGAGGATGAGATGGCTGGATGGCATCACTGACTCAATGGACATAAGTTTGAGTAAACTCCGGGAGCTGGTGATGAACAGGGAGGCCTGGTGTGCTGTGATTCATGGGGTCGCAAAGAATCGGGCACGACTGAGTGACTGAACTGAACTGAACTGAACTGAACTGAAAAGTCTTATATCTCTCCTAGTTATAAGATAAAGTAAAGCATGACTTAAGTTGGAGGGAGAGAGAGTTCAATTAGGCATAAGAATGAACCTTTGACTCAAATTTAGTGCTAGAATGTAGTGCTGCTGCTGCTGCTGCTGCTGCTGCTGCTGCTGCTGCTAAGTCACTTCAGTCGTGTCCGACTCTGTGTGACCCCATAGACGGCAGCTCACCAGGCTCCCCCATCCCTGGGATTCTCCAGGCAAGAATACTGGAGTGGGTTGCCATTTTCTTCTCCAATGCATGAAAGAGAAAAGTGAAAGTGAAGTCGCTCAGTCTGTCCGACTGTTAGCGACCCCATGGACTGCAGCCCACCAGGCCACTCCGTCCATTGGATTTTCCAGGCAAGAGTACTGGGGTGGGGTGCCATTGCCTTCCCCGGAGAATGTAGTGCTAGAATCTTTAAGTGGAAAATTTCAAAATTAGAATCTACAATTGGGCATCTTTACGTTTTAAGTCCGTAATTGTGTGAGTCATGAACCAGACAGCAACCTGTGGAAACAGGTACAATTTACACAGTTAATTTAGAAACTAGAGGAAATTTGAACATAAAGAACTAAAATGACCAATCATATAGACCTGTCTCAGCTAGTACCCAGACACTTCTACATGGAATTCTTAGCATGTAGGTTTGACTAACACCATTATTATTATTTATTTATTTTTCAGTGTGTCTTGGGGATTTCCTCTATCTTTAAATGCTTTCTGAGGACCAGTTTTGTAAAAAAAATATTTATTTGCTTGCTTATTTATTCCCTTATTTGGCTGCCCTGGGTGTTAGTTGTGGCACACAGGATCTTTAGTTGCAGTAAGCGGGATCTAATTACCTGACCAGGAATTGAACCCTGGCCCCCCTGCACAGGGAGCGTGGAGTTGAAGCCACTAGACCACCATGGAAGCGCTGAGGATAAGTTTTGAACAGCTGGTGTAGTATTCCACAGTGGGACTGCACCCAGCTTTGCCCAGCCTTTTGATTTCCCGCTTAAGTGTCAGTCTTGGGGTTGCGAGGGGTTTGAGAGTTTGCGGAAGTTCTGGTGTTGATGTTTGGGAAGACCATCTGCCTTTAGTTGTGATCCTGCCTCTTTGACATACTCCATAGGCAATTCCCAGAGTGCGTGCTCTTTGCAAGGCTCCTTGGCTACATTCACAAGCATGTATTTCACATTCCCTTGGGAAAACTATTATAGATTAAAAAAAAAAAAAAAAAAGATCCTGTTTTCAGTGTGGTCTACAGGCTTCTGAGAACCCAAAAAGTCTTAAGATTTAAGACGGGTTTCCCTCTGAACTATGTTCACTTCACACAGCCATTCTGTATTTCCTCAGACTGGGCTCCAAAGTCACTTGTTTGCCTCTGCTGTCAACGCACTTAATATAAATTCATTTTTATTAAGGAGCTGCATGTTCAGGCTTGCCAATAATCAACTACTTTCTGAACAAGAAATGGCATTCCCAGGGTAAACAAGGCATGGAAAAAATGTGGTCAGCTGAGAAACTAGTGGCTAAGCATCCATGGGTCCTGCCCTGGGATTTGATGATATCATTTTTAGAATTCTGTGGCAGATTTTTTGGCCTTAAACCAAAACCTTAAACACCCTGCCTTTTCTGGGGTCAGATGGAGAATGCAAGTATCTTCCTGCTTTATTGAGATCCAGACATCTCTCTATAGACAAGAAAATGTTCCACTTATCCAGCTTAGTGATGTTTTGACACTTTGATGGCCATCGGACCTTGGGTATTTAATTCACTTTGTCAGTAAAAATCTCATGTGACTTTTCTGGAGCGGATGTAGTGCATACAGTATGGTGAACTTGGGATTCAATAAAAGGAATTACATCCAAGTCTTAAGAAAGCAGTGTGATCCGACAAGATTCCTGGAAATGACACATATGGGCAAAGCAGCAGAGTTTATTTTGAACATTACAGGCACTTCTTGTGTGCAGGCATGTCTGACTCCTTGCAACCCCATGGACTGTAGCCTGCCACGCTCCTCTGTCCATGGAGTTTCCCAGGCAAGAATATCGGAGTGAGCTGCCCTTTTCTTCTCCAGGGGAGGATCTTCCAAACCCAGGGATCAAACCCGTGTCTTCTGCATTAGCAGCCATATTCTTTATTGCTGAGCCACCAGGGAAACCATATGCACTTATAGTTGCCCAGATTTAAAATGATGATCAGACGCAGAAACATAATTGAAGAGTCCTTCTAGCCACAAATAATGATGAACTCAGGACATAGGTGATTTAATATGAGGGGTTTGTGTATGCCTGCTGCTGCTGCTGCTGCTGCTGCTGCTGCTGCTGCTGCTGCATCGCTTCAGTCGTGTCTAACTCTGTGCAACCCCAGAGATGGCAGCCCACCAGGCTTCCCCGTCCCTGGGATTCTCCAGGCAAGAACACTGGAGTGGGCTGCCATATCCTTCTCCAATGCATGAAAGGGAAAAGTGAAAGTGAAGTCACTCAGTCGTGTCCGACTCCTAGCGACCCCATAGAATGCACCCCACCAGCCTCCTCTGTCCATGGGATTTGCCAGGCAAGAGTACTGGAGTGGGTTGCTTAATTTGCAGGATACATAGTAACAGGATGCATACTGATTTGAATCAAATTCTGATGTGTAAGTCAAATCGGTATCAACAAGTCAAAGTTGCTTCCCTGTCTCTAAATTGTCTGATCTCTTTGTGGAACTCAGCCTACCATTTATTTCACAAGGGGTTGGGAGTGGATTAGGGTTGGCCTGAATAGAAGTGATGTCACTGCTCACTTTTCTACTTTAGAATCTTTCTAGCCTAAAGCTCTAGGAAGTTCCTACCAATAAATAGAGTTGGCTTATGTTGAAGTCAGTTTCCCAGCTCTACATGGAGTCAACTCAATGGCCCCTTCCATCGTTTTCTATCTGTGATCTATTGTTTGGAGTTGTAAATCCCCATTTCTTGTACCAATATTTTGTTTATTTGTCAGTTTTTCCTTCTTGCTGGTTTACTTAACTTTGGGAGGGAAGGAGGACTCCTTCAGGGTCTCAAAATGGCTTCTGAGTTCTGGAGCCAGTCTTGTTGCAATGACCAGAAGTTGCTTGGCTTTCTTGCTTTCCACTTAACAATGATCTAGTTCCTGACATTTAGGCGTGTTACCTTAGGATTGTTGTTGTTAAGTCACTAAGTCACGTCCTATTCTTTGCAACCCTGTGGACTTCAACACACCAGCTTCTTCTGTTCTCCACTATCTCCCAGAGTTTCCTCAGACCCATGCCCATTGAGTCTGTGATGTTATCTAACTAACTCATCTTCTGTTGCCCCCTTCTCCTTCTGCCTTCAATCTTTCCCAGCATCAAGGTCTTTTCCAATGGGTTGGTTCTTAGAATCAGGTGGCCTAAGTACTGGAGCTTCAGTTTCAGCATCAGTCCTTCCAGGGAATATTCAGGGTTTCTTTCCTTTAGGATTGACTGATTTGATCTCCTTGCTGTCCAAGGGATGCTCACGAGTCTTCTCCAGCACCGTAATTCAAAAGCATCAATTCTTTGGCGCTCAGCCTTCTTTATGGTCCAACTCTCACATCCATACATGACTACTGGAAAAACCATAGCTCTGCCTACACAGACCTTTGTCAGCAAAGTGATGTTTCTGTTTTTAAATATGCTGTCTAGGTTTGTCATAGCTTTCCTTCTAAAGAGCAAGCGTTTTTTAATTTCATGGTTGCAGTCACCATCCACAGTGATTTTGGAGCCCAAGAAAAGAAAATCTGTCACTGCTTCCACTTGCTCCCCTTCTATTTGCCATGAAGTGATGGAACTGGATGCCATGATCTTAGTTTTTTGAATGTTGAGTTTCATACCGGGTTAGTGAGTCTCAAACCCCTGCAAGGGTTGGGATGCCAGGAACTAGGCTGGGGAGCTCTCTAGCAAAAATGAAATAATCCCATATGTTTTCTAAGTAGAAGATAAGAAAAGGAATTGACCAGACAGAATGCTTTTAATTTTTTTAAGTACCCACATTTTGTCTTACAACTGTGACACTTACTGTTTGTTTAAGCCAATATCTAGTATGAGGAGGTTATAATTTAATTTACCACAAATATATCTCTTTGGTTATTACAAGTTTAATATATTAATGTTTAAAAATGTTCCCCAAAGCACGTTGCAGGTGCTTTGAAGTTGAGTATGCTTGAGAATCATTTCCCTGGATTGTTTGCATTTGGAAAGTGGTGGCCATGGTTGGGTGATCCTTAAACCAAAGTGAACATCGTAATTTTTCTAGTTGCTCCCTGCTTAAGAGTGTGTTGGCCGCCAATGTAGATGTTGTAGATTGGCCCTAGAATGTGAATATGTCTCAGAAACTAGAGTGACTGATCCAACTCAATAACTATGACTTTCCTTGTTGTAGACATTATAATAGATCCCAAGTGAAGATTATTGGCAACCCTAGTCAGTTCATATGTACCTATAGAAGGGACCTCCAGGTTCAACTCTGCCCAAACTCTGAGACACTGGGGGTGATGTCTTCCACATCCTATCACCATAGTGATGTGACTGACAACCTCTGATGTTGATATTCATGGTCTAGAAGTTTAGACTCTTAAACCCTGGCAGACATACAGATTCAAGAGGACTCTCTAACTTCTGTCACTCATGGTCCCTTAATTGAAATATTTATGATAGGTTCTTTTCCAAGCTCTGGATGCCAACTAGGAAAATCTGAAATAAAACTAAGGAACATGGCTTTATCTTTTAATTGTTCAAATATTTTGTTTGCTCATTTTGAAAACTATTCATCCCTTGAAATACAGATTCTTTTCCTTCCTTATATGACAGAACTCACTGGGCTTGTTGATAGATCTTGGCCGGTCCTCTGGATACCATGACTAGTTCAGATGTCTCTAGCATCCAGGGAGGAAAAAGTGTTCCTGTCCTCCAGCCTTTTTTTCTCTTGCACCTATCTGGCACCAAATGTTTTCATGCCTTCTCTAGGTTGGCATGATGAACAGGTAATACATGGCCAACATAGTCCTGGAAGACAAAGATTTTGTGCATTGGAAAAGGAAGCTCAATTCAAGAAGACCGCTAAAGCACACCTGTTAAGTGAGCTGATTGGACAGGTGTAGATGTCCTCTCCCTGCTTGGTGCACTGTAACACATTTTGATTGGTGGGTGAGTCCCTGCCAATATTGAGCTACTCAGCTAGTAGTACCACCCTTAAGCTCAGGCTTCCATCTCTCCAATTTTAGTCTTCCAATTCTCAAATGGCCAAGGACTCCCTTTCAACTGTCTAACTTGCAACTCAAGTAGAGGTCATTTTGAAAGGAGATCTTTGAACTCTGAAGGTCAGTGTTCACCTGCTTTTTCCCTCCTGATGACCTTCTTCAAGTTTCCTCATAGAAGATGCTGGCTCATGGACCCTGAGAGTGGGAGGGGCTCTCTCCAGCTGAAAGAGCACAGGAAAGATCTAGAACACTTCGTCCGGTTATGGCCATGTGCATTTTCCTTTGTTGGAAATATGGAGCAAGGTAGACTCTTTCTCCACAAAGAAGGCTGTTCTGATTCTACATGTTACACAGGTCATAGACTTTCTTCAGGGAAACAGCCCCACCTGCCCTTGTTTCACTCCCTTAAGTGTTCAAAGGAAATTTTGATCATTCCTTCCCAGAGATAGAGATCACAGCAGTGAAAGTGAAAGTGTTAGCTGCTCAGTTGTGTCCGACTCTTTGTGACCCCATGGACTGTAGCTCACCAGGCTCCTCCGTCCGTGGGATTCTCTAGGCAAGAATACTGGAGTATTGAGACTGGAGTAGCCATTCCCTTTCTCCAAGGGAACTTCCCGATCCAGGCATTGAACCCATATCTCCTGCATTGCAGGTGGATTCTTTACCATCTGAGCCACCTGGGAAGTCGCAACGATTGACAATGTTTGTTAAGAATTTCCTATGTGCTAGGCACTGTTCACAACTATTAACATGCGTTATTTGATGTACTCCTCACAATAGCCCTGTGAGGAATTCCCATTTGATGAATGAGAGGACTGAACCACACAGCAGTGAAGCCATTCTCTCAAGGTCACAGGGCTTGGCCGTGGCAGACAAGAGTTGAATCCTGGAGCCATTTTTGAAACCACCACCCAAACCGTGTCATCAGACATTGTTCTCACTGGTTCTCCATGGATGGGACACAGAGGGAAGCCTACAGTAATTGAATCCTGCTTTGTTTCTTTGAAAAAAACCATGTCATTACATTCTCGCTCATGTTTGAGAGAATGCAGTGCTCTATGTGTGTCTGTCACAATTTCACAGTTGGACAACCTCACAGGGGATTGGCTAGGTGGACATGTCCAAAGTCACAGACCTACAGAGCAACAGAGGTGGCCTTTGACCTAAAATCCTTCTATGTTAAAAAAAAATATAAATGCTAAAAAAAAAAAGCCTAAGCTGCTTTCCTGGGAGAAAGGGAGAGAAGAAAAGACGAGATATGCTTGTTAGTCTTCTCCTTCAAGTTCTTCATCCTGTCGTTCAACAAATGTTTACTGCTACTACAAAGTGCTGGCACTTTCTAGGTAGCTGGGAAGCACTTTAAACGTCAGAGTCTCTGTAACTCAGACACTTTCCTTTCACAGTGGGAAAATTTTTTTTCAAACAATACCTGTTCAAATAATAGGTGAATAGTTTTTTTGTTAAAACTTAATAATTTTTATTTATTGTTTAATGATTTTTAAAAACATTTATTTATTTGTTGGACTGTGATGGTTCTTAGTTGTGGCACGTGGGATCTCCAACATTCATTGTGGCATGCAATATCTTTAGTTGCAGCATGCAAAATGTTAGTTGCAGCATGTCGGATCCAGTTCCCTATTCAGTTCAGTTCAGTTGCTCAGTCGTGTCTGATTCTTTGCAGCCCCATGAACCGCAGCACACCAGGCCTCCCTGTCCATCACCAGCTCCTGGAGTTTACTCAAACCCATGTCCATTGAGTCGATGATGCCATCCAACCATTTCATCCTCTGTTGTTCCCTTCTCCTCCTGCCCTCAATCTTTCCCAGCACCAGGGTCTTTTCAAATGGGCATCTCTTAGCATCAGGTGGCCAAAGTATTGGAGTTTCAGCTTCAAAATCAGTCCTTCCAATGAACACCCAGGACTGGTTTCCTTTAGGATGGACTGGTTTGATCTCCTTGCAGTCCAAGGGACTCTCAAGAGTCTTCTCCAACACCACAGTTCAAAAGCATCAATTATTCGGTGCTCAGCTTTCTTTATAGTCCAACTCTCACATCTATACATGACCACAGGAAAAACCATAGCCTTGACTAGATGGACCTTTGCTGACAAAGTAATGTCTCTGCTTTTTAATATGCTGTCTATGTTGGTCATAACTTAAATTTTTAAATGGAAGAATAGTTGATTCACAATTGGCACAGTGGTAAAGAATCCGCCTGTCAAAACAAGAGGTACAAAAGACTCATGTCTGATCCCTGGATCGGGAAGATCCCCTGGAGTAGGAACTGGCAACCCACTCCAGTATTCTTGCCTGCAGAATCCCATGGACTGAGGAGCCTGGAAGGCTACAGACCATGGGGCCGCAAAGAGTCAGACACGATTGAACGACTGAAAGACTAGGCACAGCAGCACAACACTGTTGTGGTAGTTTCTGATGTATATCAAAGTGATGGAGTTCTACATAGGTGAAAAGATTCTTAATGATTCCTGGAACAGGCAGACTTGATCCTGTTTATGGGGAGAACTCTGTTCTCTCAGATTGAGAAACTATGTCTTTATTGAAAGAACCTTGGAACTTCTGATTTCCCTGGTGTTTTCCCGGTGCTCTTCTTGTCAGAATCATGCTTATTTCACTGGCATTCCTCGGATCTGATTCCCCTTTCTCCTCTTGCATAGTTCTTTGACTATGCAGGACTCCTGATGCATTCTGCTACAGAACATTTCAGGCTGTGTTTTTGTCCAAGTGGGAGGAATCATGGGGGTAGAAAAACAGGATAAGCAGGGTATCAGCTGTTTTCCACGCCTGATGGACTCAAAGCTCATGGAGAACAGCATCTAGATGTGTTTATTCACGTGACGGGGGACCTGCATGGATGCAGGCACTAGCTAAACACACACAGAGATCAACAAATAAACCCTCTGATTGCTAGGATGACACCCGCATAGACACACACTTGCAGTGCCAACACAATTTTGCAACATCGGTAAATGCACAGTTACTCTTGGTCCTCATCTCCTCCAGACTTCCTGAACTCATAAGATGCAGTAGTAAGCTCTGAGCAGTGGTTGAAAGAAATCCCTCAAGTGTATACGTCTTCCACTCACCCACCAACACTGTGGCTGCCTATTATTTGGTGGTTATTCTTGGTTTCGAGGAAGAGAGTCTGTCTCATTCAGGCATCAGGGGAAAGTAGGTGCGGTTCCTCAGTCACACCTGACCCCAATCCAGGGGACAAACAGACACCTGGGGCCTAGCCTCCCTTTCCCTTTCCATCACCAGGCACACGGAGGAGCCTCTTTCACAACAGATGGAGATTCACCCCATCCCTTTGCTCTCATCCTCCTGAAATGAACCAATCGGGAGCTGGCTTCAGAACCTTCTTTCCCTCCGGGTGTCTGGCGGTTACCAAATCTCAAATACCTGCCCCTGGTCATTTCACATGGGCCAAACTCCCCATAAGCAGGATGCTCACACCTTAGGGTGAGAGGGGGAACCATGCCCTGAGACTCGCTGTCTACAGGGGGCTGGGGGAGGGGCTGGCCTGGGGCTCCGCCCCGTCCCCCATCCTGGGACAGACCCGCCTGGAGGCCCCGCCAGTGTTTTCACAGCTGAGGCTGGGAGGCTGCTCGCCAAGCTCCTTGCACATAGTTGGCCTGCGCCCGAGCAGCTGTGCACACCCCGGCATGACCTCGGTCCCTGCAGGGATGGGGAGGGGGGGCCTAGCTGGTGCAGCGGGAACTGGGGAGCAGAACTGACTCACCTCGCCAGGCTGGCTGCACCTCGTTTTCCTGACCCGCTTTGTTAACATGGCTATTAAGAAGTTCTCACATGGCTTCCCCAGTCTTCTCTAACTTCCCCGGGCAGCAGTGACAGCCTTATTAACGGCAAATGGCTTCTCGTGGCAGTGTTCCATTTCTAATATTAATAATCAGCACTTAATAAAAACAAAGCAGGGAGAGATACAGGCGGAAAAAAAAAAAAAAAACAGACTGCTTTGCCCTTCGCATTTATCACCCTGGCGGGAGTTACCAGCGATAGTCCCTGAGTGGTTAATCCTGCATCAAAGACGTGCCAGCGTATGCACACATGTACATACACATGTGAACACACGTGCGTACACACCTGTTCTGGGAACTGCACTTCATCCCTCACTTGGCCAAAGTCAGGCTTAGACCCTCCTCCCTCCTTCCCGCCATCCCCACCCTCTGGCTGCCCCATCTAGAGTGACTTTGGCAGTTCAGAGTAATGTCATGAACTGATGTCTTTCAAGGAAGGGAGGTAAGGGAGGGGGGCGGGCTGGCGGGAGCTGCTGGCTCTTGAGTTGTTACCTCTGTCCGTTTCCTTCTCTCTCCATCAGGCCAGTCATCTGTAAGACAAATGGCCCCCCTCCTGCCAAGGCTGAGGAGAGTGGAGGTAAAGACGTAGTTAATTACATGTACTCAAAAAGGTCAACTCTCAAGATTAGGAGCTGCATTTATCACCACTAAAAATAAACAGGGCTGGGGAGGACAGGATGGAAGAAATGGGAGTGGACAGGTGGATGGGGGTAAAGAGGGACTTGGGGCTTTGGATCCTTGGATGCTGGGCTGATATTTAAAGACCTTTGACTTTGTGGAAGATCTCACCAAGCAGCTGACATCTCCTGAGGGCCTGGGGAGGCTTTCATGATAACAAACAATCCCACCTGGAGGCTGAGAGGACTGGTCCCCTCTCTGGGTGTGCGGAGGCTGGAAGAAAAGGAGCTCTTTGTTTGTGGTGAGAAGTGCCATTCTTTTATTCCCTCCTTCATACCCCAGCTTGTAGTCCTCATCCCATTCTCGTCCTCTACCTCTGAGCTGTGTGGACATGAACTGGAAGCTTTATGGAGAGGGTGCACAGGCAGCTGTCTCAGGAGAGTGCTTCCAGGGCTCGCCTTTCCCAGTACAGTGAGTTCCGTACACACAAGCGAGTTCCATTCCAAGAGCTCATTTTAAAAGTCCAGTTTGTTCACAAACCCAATAAATTTAGCCTAGGCACACAACTAACAGTTATATAGTCCTGAACTGTAATAGGTTTATAATACTTTTCACACAAATAATACATAAAAAAAACCACAAGAAATAAAGCAAATATTTTTAATCTCACAGTACAGCAAGAATCCCTTAGAAGTATTGGAGTAGCACTCATAGTCAACAAGAGTCTGAAATGCAGTACCTGGGTGCAACCTCGAAAACCACAGAATGATCTGGGTTCGTTTTCAAGGCGAACCATTCAACACTACAGTAATCCAAGTCTATGCCCCAACCACTAATGCTGAACAAGGTGAAGTTGACCACTTCTATGAAGACTTACAAGACCTTCTAGTGTGCCTAGGCACTCAGTCATGTCTAACTCTTTGTGACCCTATGGACTGTAGCCCACCAAGCTTCCTCTGCCCATGGAATTGTCCAGGCAAGAATACTGGAATGGGTTATCATGCCATCCTCCAGGGGATCTTCCTGACCCACCGATCAAACCTGGGTCTCCTGCATTGCAGGTGGATTCTTTAACATTTGAGCCACCAGGGAAGCTCAAGACATTTTAGAAATAGCACCAGAAAAGATATCCTTTTCATCATAGGGGATTGGAATGCAAGAGTAGAAAGTCAAGAGATACCTGGGATAACAGACAAGTTTGGGCTTGGAGTACAAAATGTAGTAGGACAAAGGCTAAGAGTTTTGTCAAGAGAACACACTGGTCATGGCAAACACCCTTTTCCAAAAACCCAAGAGATGACTCTACACATGACTCTACATATGGTCAATATTGAAATCAGATTGATTATGTTCTTCAGAGCCAAAGATGGAGAAACTCTATGCAGTCAGCAAATAGACCTGGAGCTGACTGTGACTAACTCAAATCATGAGCTTCTTATTGCAAAATTCAGGCTTAAATTGCAGAAAGTAAGGAAAACCACTAGGCCATTCAGATGCAACCTAAATCAAAACCCTTATGATTATACAGTCAAGGTGAAAAATGGATTGAAGGGACTAAATCTGGTAGACACAGTGCCTGAAGAACTGAAGACAGAGGTTCGTAACATTGTACAGGAGACAGTGATCAAAACCATCCCAAAGAAGAAGAAATGCAAGAAGGCAAAGTAGTTGTCTGAGGAGGCTTTACAAATAACTGAGTAAAGAAGGAAAGCAAAAGGCAACAGAGAAAGGGAAAGATATACCCAAATGAAAGCAGAGTTCCAGAGAATTAGCAAGGAAAGATAAGAAGACTTTCTTAAATGAGCAATGCAAAGAAATAGAGAAAAACAACAGAATGGGAAAGACTAGAAATCTCTTCAAGAAAATTGGAGATTCGAGGGCGCATTTCATGCCAGGAGTGACACAATAAAGCACAGAAATGGTAAAGGCATAACAGAAGCAGAAGAGATTAAGAAGAGGTGGCAAAAATACACAGAACCATACAAAAAATGTCATAATGACCCAGATGACCATTAATGACCCAGATAACCACCGTAGCGTGATCCCTCACCTCGAGTTAAACATCCTGGAGTGTGAGGTCAAGTGGGCCTATAGGAAGCATTACTTTTGAGCAAAGCTAGTAGAGGTGACATAATTCCAACTGAAATATTTAAAATCCTGAAAGATGATGCTGTTAAAGTGCTGCACTCAATATGTTAGCAAATTTGGAAAGCTCAGCAGTGGCCATAGAACTGGAAAAGTTCAAATTTCATTCCAATCCCAAAGAAGGAGAATGCCAAAAAATGTTAAAACTACCATACAATTGTGCTCATTTCACATGTTAGCAAGGTTATGCTCAAAATTCTTCAAGCTAGACTTCAGCAGTATTTGAGCTTCCAGATGTACAAGCTGGGTTGCCAAAAGGCAGAAGAACAAAGATCAAACTGCCAACATTTTCTGGATCATGGAGAAAGTAAGAGAGTTTCATTGACTACACTAAAGCCTTGGACTGTGTGGATCACAACAAACTGTGGAGCATTCTGAAAGAGATGGGAGTGACAGAACGACTTACCTGCCTCCTAAGAAACTTGTATGCGGATCAAGAAGCAACAGTTAGAACCAGACTTGGAAAAATGGACTGGTTCAAAATTGGGAAAGGGGTACATCAAGGCTATATATTGTCACCCTGCTTATTTAACTTCTATGTAGGGTGAAAGTGAAAGTGAAGTTGCTCAGTCATGTCCGACTCTTTGCGACCTCATGGACTGTAGCCTACCAGTCTTCTCCATCCATGGGATTCTCCAGGCAAGAATACTGGAGTGGGTTACCATTTCCTTCTCCAGGGGATCTTCCCAACCCAGGGATCGAACCTGGGTCTCCTGTATTGGAGGCAGATGCTTTAACCTCTGAGCCACCAGGGAAGTACATCAGGTGAAATGCCAGGCTAAGTGAATCACAAGCTGGAGTCAACATTGCCGGGAGAAATATAAACAACCTTACATATGTAAATGATACCAGTTGAATGGCAAAAATTGAAGAGGAAATAAAGAACCTCTTGATGAGGGAGAAAGTGGAGAGTGAGAAAGCTGGACTGGAGTGGGTTACCATTTCCTTCTCCAGGGGATCTTCCCAACCCAGGGATCGAACCTGGGTCTCCTGTATTGGAGGCAGATGCTTTAACCTCTGAGCCACCAGGGAAGTACATCAGGTGAAATGCCAGGCTAAGTGAATCACAAGCTGGAGTCAACATTGCCGGGAGAAATATAAACAACCTTACATATGTAAATGATACCAGTTGAATGGCAAAAATTGAAGAGGAAATAAAGAACCTCTTGATGAGGGAGAAAGTGGAGAGTGAGAAAGCTGGTTTGAAATTCAACATTCAAAAACGAAGATCATGCCATCCAGTCCTATCACTTCATGGAAAATAAAAGGGGAACAAGTGGAAGCAGTGACATATTCCATTTATTGGGATCTAGAGTCACTGTGGATGATGACTGCAGTCATGAAATTAGAAGACGCTTCCTTCTTGGAAGAAAAGCTGTGACAAACCTAGACAGCATGTTAAAAAGCAGAGACATCAGTTTGCTGACATCAAAGTTATGGTTTTTCCAGCAGTCATTTAAGGATGTTATAGTTGGACCATAAAGAAGGCTGATCACCAAAGAATTGATGCTTTTGGATTATGGTGTTGGAGAAGACTCTTGAGAGTCCCTTGGATTGCAAGGAGATCCAACCAGTCAATCCTGAAGGAAATCAACCCTGGATATTCACTGGGAGGACTGATGGTGAAGCTGAAGCTCCAATACTTGGGCCACCTGATGTGAAGAACTGACTCATTAGAAAAGACCCTGATGCTGGGACAAATTGAGGGCAGGAGGAGAATGGGGCAACAGAGGATGAGATGGTTGGATAATATCATTGACTCAATGGATATGAATCTGAGCAAACTCTGAGAGAAGGAATTGTCCAGGCAAGAATACTGGAATGGGTTATCATGCCATCCTCCAGGGGATCTTCCTGACCCACCGATCAAACCTGGGTCTCCTGCATTGCAGGTGGATTCTTTAACATTTGAGCCACCAGGGAAGCTCAAGACATTTTAGAAATAGCACCAGAAAAGATATCCTTTTCATCATAGGGGATTGGAATGCAAGAGTAGAAAGTCAAGAGATACCTGGGATAACAGACAAGTTTGGGCTTGGAGTACAAAATGTAGTAGGACAAAGGCTAAGAGTTTTGTCAAGAGAACACACTGGTCATGGCAAACACCCTTTTCCAAAAACCCAAGAGATGACTCTACACATGACTCTACATATGGTCAATATTGAAATCAGATTGATTATGTTCTTCAGAGCCAAAGATGGAGAAACTCTATGCAGTCAGCAAATAGACCTGGAGCTGACTGTGACTAACTCAAATCATGAGCTTCTTATTGCAAAATTCAGGCTTAAATTGCAGAAAGTAAGGAAAACCACTAGGCCATTCAGATGCAACCTAAATCAAAACCCTTATGATTATACAGTCAAGGTGAAAAATGGATTGAAGGGACTAAATCTGGTAGACACAGTGCCTGAAGAACTGAAGACAGAGGTTCGTAACATTGTACAGGAGACAGTGATCAAAACCATCCCAAAGAAGAAGAAATGCAAGAAGGCAAAGTAGTTGTCTGAGGAGGCTTTACAAATAACTGAGTAAAGAAGGAAAGCAAAAGGCAACAGAGAAAGGGAAAGATATACCCAAATGAAAGCAGAGTTCCAGAGAATTAGCAAGGAAAGATAAGAAGACTTTCTTAAATGAGCAATGCAAAGAAATAGAGAAAAACAACAGAATGGGAAAGACTAGAAATCTCTTCAAGAAAATTGGAGATTCGAGGGCGCATTTCATGCCAGGAGTGACACAATAAAGCACAGAAATGGTAAAGGCATAACAGAAGCAGAAGAGATTAAGAAGAGGTGGCAAAAATACACAGAACCATACAAAAAATGTCATAATGACCCAGATGACCATTAATGACCCAGATAACCACCGTAGCGTGATNACACAATAAAGCACAGAAATGGTAAAGGCATAACAGAAGCAGAAGAGATTAAGAAGAGGTGGCAAAAATACACAGAACCATACAAAAAATGTCATAATGACCCAGATGACCATTAATGACCCAGATAACCACCGTAGCGTGATCCCTCACCTCGAGTTAAACATCCTGGAGTGTGAGGTCAAGTGGGCCTATAGGAAGCATTACTTTTGAGCAAAGCTAGTAGAGGTGACATAATTCCAACTGAAATATTTAAAATCCTGAAAGATGATGCTGTTAAAGTGCTGCACTCAATATGTTAGCAAATTTGGAAAGCTCAGCAGTGGCCATAGAACTGGAAAAGTTCAAATTTCATTCCAATCCCAAAGAAGGAGAATGCCAAAAAATGTTAAAACTACCATACAATTGTGCTCATTTCACATGTTAGCAAGGTTATGCTCAAAATTCTTCAAGCTAGACTTCAGCAGTATGTGAGCTTCTAGATGTACAAGCTGGGTTGCCAAAAGGCAGAAGAACAAAGATCAAACTGCCAACATTTTCTGGATCATGGAGAAAGTAAGAGAGTTTCATTGACTACACTAAAGCCTTGGACTGTGTGGATCACAACAAACTGTGGAGCATTCTGAAAGAGATGGGAGTGACAGAACGACTTACCTGCCTCCTGAGAAACTTGTATGCGGATCAAGAAGCAACAGTTAGAACCAGACTTGGAAAAATGGACTGGTTCAAAATTGGGAAAGGGGTACATCAAGGCTATATATTGTCACCCTGCTTATTTAACTTCTATGTAGGGTGAAAGTGAAAGTGAAGTTGCTCAGTCATGTCCGACTCTTTGCGACCTCATGGACTGTAGCCTACCAGTCTTCTCCATCCATGGGATTCTCCAGGCAAGAATACTGGAGTGGGTTACCATTTATGTCCTCCAGCCCTTCAGCACCAGCTCAAACACGAGTCAAAGCTGAGCTTTCTGTCCTCTGGTAGTTCAGTGCTAACTCTTACCATTGCAGGCTTTGCCTTCTTACCTCTGTGTGTGTGTGTGTGTGTTACTTGCTCAGTCTTGTCTGACTCTTTGTGACCCCATGAAGTCAAGCCTGCCAGGCTCCTCTGTCCATGGAGTTCTTCAGGCAGACACTGGAGTGGGTTGCCATTCCCTTCTCCAGGGGATCTTTCCGACACAGGGATCGATCCCAGGTTTCCTGCATTGCAGGCAGATTCTTTACNGTGTTACTTGCTCAGTCTTGTCTGACTCTTTGTGACCCCATGAAGTCAAGCCTGCCAGGCTCCTCTGTCCATGGAGTTCTTCAGGCAGACACTGGAGTGGGTTGCCATTCCCTTCTCCAGGGGATCTTTCCGACACAGGGATCGATCCCAGGTTTCCTGCATTGCAGGCAGATTCTTTACTGTCTGAGCCACCAGGGAAGCTACCTTCTTGCCTCCTCCCTCATCGATCATGAGCATCCTAGAGGACGTGGACTTTATGCCTTTTCATCTTGCTCTTCCCCAGCCCCTCCTGTAGTGCTCCTAGAGGTAGCTCAAGGGAGTTGAGGCCCCAAAGGGGCAGTAAAGGTGGGCAGCATCTCTAGGACAATGGGTTTACATTCTGAGTTAGCCCCAGATGGGCCTGACATCAAGAACCCCGAGAGTACATCCACATGTCAGGGACTATTGTCTTTACTTGAAAAGTGGCTGTCACTCTCCTATTCTGAGCTTTACCTTGGAAACATGCAGAGAATAGTCAGCACCTTTCAGATTAATTTACTTACCAAAGTGTCATCCTGCAAAAGCCATTTGTTAGCTGTGAGTCTCTCTGTTTCCTTTCTTTGAGCAGGCAGCCTTCCTCTATTAAATGTAAACACATAGGGATGCTAGGAGTTGGGGCCTCTGGGCTGGGAACTCAGAATCCCTGAGGCAGAGGTGGTTCGATTGGACTGAAGCTCAGGCTCAGACATTCATTTTTCACACAGATTCCCTTCTCTGGCCTGCAGGGCTAGAATAGAAAGCAGAAAAATAAACTTTGGCAGGAAGAGGGAAGAAAAAAAAGAATGATTTCTAATGGAGACGATGACAGAGCACATCAAAGTTTTTTTTTTTTTTAATGTTTTCCAGGAGATAGATATAAGCTCAAAAAACTGTCATCTACCAGGATATTAATGACCTTACTTTTTAGTTTCATGTATTTAACATTCAGGGAGACCCGGCTGTGTAATAAGGATGCACTAAGGAAACGCCAGTGCGAGGTGAAGACAGGATCAACAGGGCCTCTTAATCTCACAGTTCGCTGCACCCTGTCTGTCTCCCAGTCACAGACACAGACACGCGGGCGAGGCTTCTTAGCTCCTGTTGGCTGTTCTGCAGAAATTAAAAACAAAACAAAAGAACAGAAAACAAAAACCAGTCTCACCTGCTGCCCCAAATCTGGGCCAGTTTCTTCAGCTTCCCTGGGAGAATAGCAGGCAATCAGAACATACTGGAACACAGCTTTCTGAGGACGTTGCCCTGCTCTCTGGAGCTGGAGAGCGTGCAAGGTGGCTGCCAGACATTCCCCCATCCTGGAGAATTCTGTTTCTGCTCTGGAATGTGGACCTGATACTCACACTGAAACGAAGGCCTTGTCCCAACCTGCTTTTTTGACTTTAGACACTCCGTTCCTCTGCAGGGGACATGCCTTCTGCAGGGTCGCCTTTGCACTGAGGGAGTGAGAGCCGTGCAGGAAGCCTAGGTTCGATCCCTGGGTTGGGAAGATCCCTTGGAGAAGGGCATGGTACCCCACTCCAGTATTCTTGCCTGGAGAATCCCATGGACAGAGGAGCCTGACAGGCTACAGTCCACAGGGTCACAAAGAGCCGAACATGACTAAATGACCAACACTCACTCACTCATGCTCACCCGGGTATGTGTGTTGAGCATACAGAGGGTGTGATGTGCTTTAGAGAACCCTGGAAGAGGAAACAGCAATCGATATGCCTGTCCAAACAATTAGAAAGAGATGTTTCTGTGAGTCTCCTAAATCTCTCTGGCATGTGTTAGACCCATGCTGTCAGTTCAGCTGCCATTAAACAGCTTCTAAATAATGCAAAGACAATCAGATGTACAAATAAGCAGTTCAGCCTGGGTGATTGATTATTGGGATAATGCTATGGACCCGAGGCGTGACATTTCCAATCACATCTCCATTTCATTTCTCAGGCAGTAATGATCTTTCTACCTCCAGTGATCTCATGGCTGGACGATCTGGGTATGGGCTAGTATTCTTGGGTTCTGTGATTAGCTGGTCATCTTGAATGCTGGTTGAATGATCCTTGGACACTTGAAACAGGAGTGTCTCCTTTGAATACTTTCCATAATATGGAAATGCCACCAGCTATAGTTGTCCACATGTAAGGTACATGTTTAGGAATCTTTCAAGGTCAAGGTCTTGCAGATGACCTTAATATGGCTTAGTTTTTTCACTCTGTCCTTCCAAATTCTTCAATCTTTACCACACCTGGAGAAAGTACACTCACTGTACCCTGCAGTGCTTACTATTTGTCATGTTTCTGTCTTTTTAAAACAATTTTATTGAAGCATACTTGATTTACAATGTGTTGATTTCTGCTGTAGAGTAGAGGGACGCAGTTGTACATACATGCACACATATACATAAATATATATATATCTTCTTTTTCATTTTGGCTTATCACAGGATATTGAATATAGTTCCCTGTGCCATATTGTAGGAACCTTTTTGTTTATCCATCTTATATATAATATATTTGCAAATCATTTTATTTCAAAAGGATGCTTATATAGCAAGAGGGTCACCATAAAATTCAAAACTCAGCTCAGGCACCACTGAGTCATGTCTGACTCTTTGTGACCCCAGGGACTGTAGCCCACCAGGCTCCTCTGTCCATGAGATTCCCAGGCAAGAATACTGGAGTGGATTTCCACTTCCTTCTCCAGGAATTCTCCCTGACCCAGGAATCGAACGTGTGTCTGCCTGCACTGCAGAAGGACTCTTGATCACTGAGCCTCTGGGGAAGCCCTTTAGAACTCATACCTTTAATCGTTTCATCACAGTGCATATATGAGGAAGCTCATTTAAGTAGAGAAATTTTAGAAGAAGAAATAAAGAGCCTGAAAGAAATAGGTGACTCTGGTAGCAGAATTGAAAAGTGAGGGATAAACTGGGGAGAAATATTAGATTTCCAGTATATGGCCTTTAGTAACTCTTGACTGTGGATCTCATGCATTTCAAGACAGCTAATGTGAGCCTGCTGCATAGCACAGGGAGCTCAGCTCAGTGCTCTGTGATGGCCTAGAGGGGTGGGATGGGGGTGGGAGAGGGGAGGCTGTCCTCCCTCCCCGATATACATATGTATATCGACTAAGTGAAGGAACACGTCGTCTTTGCTCGTGTTGTGAATTTCGTTAATACGAGGTTTATTCAAGTTCGCTTTAGAGTAATTTCGTTTTTGAGTTTAATTTTTTTTCTGTATTTGTATATCGAAATTTCCTTTAGAGTACCTGTCTCCTCAGGTCGCTCGATATTAGGTACCACCGTCTTTTTCAGCCTGTACTAAATCACAGATTTGTTGTCGTTGTTGTTTCCTTCTTTCTAGGACCTTCTAGTAGGACTAAAATTGTAACGTGGAGGAGAGAAGTCCTGGACACCCGAGCTCTAGGTTTCCTTTTCAGGTCGACTAAAGATCCTATCACTTTTCTCGGGACGCCTGAGAGTCGTTTATCGGAACAGAAAGTCCGTCACTAAAGAGACGGGGAGGAGGGGGGTGCAGGGGTCCGGGTCCTCTGTCTCTCTTGCGACGTGGTGACAGACTCTTAAGTAAGGAACAAGTTTCTCTTCAAACGTGAGCTTATCTAAAAACGGAAAACGTTAATACAGTAATTTTCGCAAGACTTGAAGTCCGAACTTTACTTGAGGTCTTTCCCAGACGGGAAAATCGAGAGACCGGAATGTATTAAATACCAAAACTTAGAATAACTTTTTACGTTTTCTCTAAGTCGTTTCCAAGAGGGAGACAGGGAGGGTTCCATCAGAAATATTTTGAAGACGGGGGTTCCCCTCCCCGTGACAGAAGCCCTAATCTCCCAGAAGTCCTAGGCATGGAAAGAACATAAGCAAGTGGAAATTGCAAGGAAATTTCTCCTGTTCATGTCTTTGGTTTATCTGCCAGCAGCTGTAATATTCCTTTCCTGCATTCCTTTCTCTAGCAGCCTCCCCCCAGTCCCCTCCGTCCCCCTGACCCCTTACTCCCCTGGCACACCTGGCCCTGGAGTATCATTTAGCATTTAGGGGAGTAGATGGTATTACCGACCAGGGTTCTTAACCTTCCTCAATCAATAAAAATTGACTAGAGGCCAGACCAGAAATACAGGCAAGGCTCGATTGGGGCCCTTGCTGCAGTGGGGCGGAGTGAGAGCAAACAGTAGGCTCCCTTGCTTGTCCCCTGAGGGAGGTGAGCATGTTCCTTATATAGGGTGAGCAGAGGGGTGTGTCCGGGGGTCGGGCCAGCCGCTGAGGTGTTTGGCCCACTTTAGGTGGTGGTGTGTGCAGGGGGCATGTGCAGGGGGCATACGCAGTACCCCACTTTTGCTCCAGGCTCTTCAAAAGTGGCAATTGGGTTCTTTGGTCTCTTTGTATCTTTTGGGTCCAGAATTTTCCCCAACTGCGCATGCACGCCGTTGTTTTCAGTCCCATACACATTCTTTGTATTTTGTTGTTCCAGGAGAGGTGTGTCCAGGTGCAAGCATTGCAGCAAAGGGTCCCGTTCCCAGCCCATCTCAACAGGACCGGAGGAGAGCAAAGCCAGAAAGCATGTTGTCAGCCTTCTACTTCCTGTTCTCCTACCTTCCAAACCTGGGTCTCTGGACAAGTCACTTTAATATTTTGCAGCTCTGTTTTGCACATTTGTGAATTAAGGCTGGTAGTTACATCTCTCTCTCAGGTTGTAGCTTGGATTAAAGCTCAGAATTAAAGTAGAAAACTTAGCACTGTAGAGTAAGCACTTAACAAATACTTGCTTTATTATTTTGGGAGGCAGGACAGGATGGTGTTGTGGGTAGGATCTTATTCTCTGGCAGCTGACTGTTTGAGTTTGAATCCCTAGTCTGCCATTTAATCACTGGGTCATTTTCAAAGTCATTTATGCTCTCTGAGGTCAGTTGTCTCATCAGCGTGATGCGGACAGAGATGCCGTTTATCTGTAGGATCACTGTGGGGAGAGAATGAGACGAAATATGTAAGGTACTTAGCACAGGGCCTGGTCTATTGCAGAACTTCCATAAATTCAGACTGTTAGTGTGGGGAAATGTGCCAAGCAGTGAGAGACACACAAATAGTAAATACATTTCTCGAATCCCCTGAAAATTATTGCACTTGATTGGGTAAAAGGGTGACCTCACCCTCAGCCAGATTCCTGGCTGCAGATCCAACCTTGGGCTGAATTCATGGCCCTTGGCTGTGCTGCCTGCCAGACAGTGTTGCCCACCCCAGACCTGTGACAGCTTCGGGGTGAGAAAGATGTTCATGTTTTTACTTGACAACCCCCATCTCTCCATTTCTGTTGATCTTACTCCTCTAAATATCTTTCCCTCGATGGCCAGACATCCCAGATCCCCTGCTCCAGTTCCAAATAAGGAGAGCAGTGACTGGGGTGTGTGTGTTTGTAGGGAGTGGGTAGAAGCGTTGGAACAGAATAAGCTGATGGGAAAGACCCCAGTCTCTGGTTGTCTCTAAGCCTGAGACAAGCTCCCACCCAGACCTAGAACCTGGTTCTACATCTTCTAGCTGTGGATTCAGGCTGAGTTCCTTATCGTCTCTCCACCAGCCTCAGTTTTCTCTGCTGTGAAACTGGAAAAACAATAGCTGCTGTTGAAAAATAATGCCTGCAGAGTAACTGGCTCAGCAAATGATGGAAGGGTTATAATGGGTGTAACCTTGAATTATGTGTCCTCAAAATAGCCAACAGAGGGTCTAGGTGGATGGGGATGTGGGGAAAGAGGGCTCATCATTTTCTTTCTTTTCTCTTTATTTTTTAACATATAGGAGACTTACAATTTTGTGTTAGTTTCAAGTGTACAGCAAAGTGATTCCATTATAACCCCCACCTTCTGCTTTGGTAGCTCTACGTTTGTTTTCTGTGTGTGAGTCTGTTTCTGATGTGTAAGTGCATTCACTGGTGCCATGTTTTAGATTCCACATAGAAGTGATCATATGGTACTTGCCTTTTCTGTCTGACTTACTCCCCTCAGTCTGATCATCACTAGGTCCATCCAGATTTCTATCATTTTAAGACCTGAGGTTCACAGTGCAGTTTCTCCTTTCTGAACTCACTTCTCTAGGTGTTATCCTTCTAGGTTCTGTGGGGATAGTCCAGAGCAGGCTCCTGGCAGAAGGAGACCAAGGATGGGGGGAGAGAAATGGGGTTGAGCTGAGCTGGCTGTGGCTCTAGCAACCCGGCTCTGCAGAGCCTCCCCTGAATGCACCAACAGACCTTCTTTCTGAGGGTGCTGCTCAAGCCAGGAGCCTCAAGCCATGTCTCCTGCACTTGTTCCCTGCTTGCTGAATGCCTTCTCCATACAATGAGTAAGACTTGGCATCTCATTTTTTTAAAGTAAGTTAAACTGGGCAGGTGTCCTGTCTCCATGACAGGGACAGACTCAGGGGCTCCATCTGGCACAGCCTTGCAGCCTTTCTGCTCCAGGCAGGATCAAAGCTCCCTAACCTTGCATGCTCTCAGATCCAGTCCCTACTTTTATTTCAGCAGTCTTTAAAATTCTTTCATTTTCTATTAGTGCCTTGGAGCAGAATACAGAATCACAAACTACCAGAGTGAAAAGGGACCTCAGTTGATCATCTCTGGAGATGACCAACTTCCAGTCCATGGAAAATCTGATTCACAACAACATTTCATTTGGTCCAACACAGATTTTCTTTTAAATGAATGACGTGTCGACATTTAAAACCTGGGAGTTTTCCCTGGATGTCCAGCTTCTCTTATAAAGTCATAAATCTGGCTGTGCTGGCTTGAGTTTCAACATGGCAGCATTTGGATGAAAAGGGTCACGGCTGACCCCCACCTCCTTTTTTTTTTTTACTCTTCTTTTTTAATTTTTAAACTTATTGATTATTTAAAATGCAATTTTATTTTATCATTTTACTTTTTTTAGGTCGTGCAGTGTAACATGCGGAGCTCTTAGTTCCCTGACCAGGGACTGAACTTACGCCCCTTGCGTTGAGAGTGAAGTCTTAACCACTGGACCATCAGGGACATCCAAGTGGCTTCCCCCTTTGCCTTGTACCTGAACTTCTGTCCACCCTAGCCACTTCCACTCCCCATCACATCATACTTGTCTCTTTGGTTCATTTTCTTATCTGTGTGACCCCAATTAGCATTTGAGTTCGCAAGTTCTAATCTAGTTGCAGTCATGGTACAGATGGGAAATCTGAGGCCTGGTGACAGGAAGTGACTCTGCCAAGACCACCAAAAGGTAAATGCTGGGGATGGGATTTGAGTCCAGCTTTTTCTGTCTTTTAAAAATTGAGCTACTGATCTACAATGTGTGTTAATTTCTGCCATAAAGCAAAGTGATTCAGTTATACGTATACATATATTATTTTTAAATAATTCTTTTTCATTATGTTTTTTTAGCTCTTTTCTCCATAGAAGCCCACCTGCTGAGGATGGACCAGCCCATGAATACGACATCTTGGCCCTGATATCCTCTCGGAGTCCTGCCTCTCCGGCCTTTGTCTATCACTGAGTCACAGGCTTAGGTTGGGGTGGTTTTTGGCCTGAGGGCAGGACTCCTGAGTGTCGCCTGATGGTCAGAATCAGTAAAACAAGCCTGGAGACAGTGTCTGGCTTGCTGTTGCCTGTTTCATTTCCCTCGCTTTGTCATCTCTGGTCCTTTTCCATCATCCCTGTTAGGGAAGGCTGGTGTGGCATTCTCAGGGTTTCATAGAAACTGTCGTCAAAAGGAGTAAATTGCTCTGATGCAGGGTGCCCTGCAGCTCCAGAACTGTCTCCTTGCCTCTTACCCCTATTTACAGATGAGGTCATCCGGCCCAAAGGGTTACATGATATTGGCCTTGCAGAGCCAAGATTACAGCTCAACCCTGATCTTGCTCTCGCAGCGCTCAGCCCTCAGGGATACAGCCAGCGATGCCATGAATGGCCAGAACCGACTCCAAACAGGCGGAGAGGAGGCTGGCAGATAGGAGCCACAGTGCCCTCTGCCTCCTCCTGCCTCCCTGGGGGCTCCAGGGCCCTGCAGAGCCCGTGACAACAGGTGAGGGCTTGGCGGGGGAGGGAAATGACATCTCCACGTCTGGCTGGTCCTGTGCATTGACGTGGGTGCCCAGAGGCTCTGTGGGGCTGGCCAGGGCTGGCCCTACATTTCCATTCTCTTCAGTCAGCTGTAAATCTCTGTCTCTGAAAATGAAATTAATAGGCACAGCTAGGAGATAATACAGACAGTCGATCCACACATAAAATGCCTCCCCGTCCTCTGATAAGGCTGCCCCGAGGACAAGCAACAGGATTATACAGTAATCTTATTATACAGGGTCTGCCAAGGGCAAAGAGAGGCTCACTCCTCTGTGCATGGCAACATCACCCCCCACTTTCCTTCTCGAAGCCGCTGCCCCCATCCACTGCAGAGCTGTCCATCCTCAGGGAGCAAGGCACGATCATGCAAGTGTCCTGGGCTTCTTTCAGGCCAAGGGGTTTCTGGTTTCCTCCCTGTCACAATATGGTTCACAGGCTGTACCCAGCCTCAGAGACTTTCCCACAGCAGAACCTGCTGCTGGAGTTCTGATTCCATCATCTGTCAGAAGAGAAAGCTGGATAAAAGGGGTTAAATGCATCCAGACCAGACATTCCCGTGCCTGGTCCATCCATGTGTTCTTATTTCTCTCTTCTGACTGCCTGACAAAGCAAAAGATCCTTCTGAGCTTTTGGCCCAAGACATTAAGAGGAATGAACATGAGAGATGAAGTCTTACCACGAACATTTTTTTTAATTGGAGTGTAATTACTTTATAACGTTGTGTTGGTTTTTGCCATAAAATAGTATGAATCAGTCATAATTATATATCCCTTCCCTCTTGTGCCTACCTCCCATTCTACCACTCTAGGTTCCTTGCCACTGACTCCTAACTTCGTTGCCTGCTTTCTGAGTAACGAAGTATTAGGAAACCATGCTTGGCCCCTAGCCAGCTCCCTCTTTTTTTGCTGTCAGTAAAATTGAACTCCATCTACTTTCCTGATGGATCATACCTCTGGAGGAGAGTGTATGGTGCCAGGAGATGGATGGACTTGGCCACTGGCATTGAAAGTTACCCAAGGATGGGAAAATGTACACATTTTAGCTAGTGAAAAGTAACAAGATCCAGTATTTACAGAGATTTTTACATGAAAACCCGAGGCAATTTATATTATTGTACTCAGTTCTGTTCTCTGTGCCAGTGGATGGGGAAAAAATAGATCCTGTAAGAGAATGGTAAAACCATTGTTTTGACTTTCGCAGATATTTCATTTCTTTGTAATACCAGAACACCAGTGTGTACATACATCTCATGGAGTCATTGTTTTTGTCTTGAGCCATTGGAGGGACTTCCCTGATGGTCCAGTGGTTAGAGATCCACCTTGCAATGCAGAGGACGTGAGTTCAATCCCTAATTAGGGAATTAAGATCCCACATGCGGCAGGGCAACTTAGCCCATGCACTGAAACTGCTGAGCCTCCGTCACAGCTAGAGAGTCTGTGCCCCAGGGAAGGGTCCGAATGATGTAGTGAGGATCCCGTGCTCCACAATGAAGAGCTGACACAGTCAAAAAAACAAAACAAAACAAAACAAAACAGAGCAATCAGAAACCATCGAGGGGTTTTACTTGGGTGAGTGAATGGTTTGGATTTCTATTTTTCAAAAATCACTCTGATTATTGTGGAAAGAGTTGAATCAGTAGGTCTCAAGGACAGCTGGCAGTGCTTTCAAGCAGTGTGGTGATGGTGAAGATGGCGAGAAGAGAAATAATTGAAGGAAAGTGTGAGAGGTGAAATAGAGAATTCCACAAGTCATTGGAGGAGAGTTTCCTTTATGAGTGCAGGATGGATGGGGTGACAATTACCGACATGGGCCGTTTCGCAGGAAGAAGGTTGGGGTTAGGTGGGAGGGGTTTTTTGTCAGTCGTACTGAGTTTTGTTACTACTTATTGGGCCCATGGACCCCAGGTCTCTCAGCCTGGCTGGAGCAGCTGAGACAGTTCTCACAGTGTGTGTTACTGCTGTCCCTGTTGATACTCTCTGGTATAGTCTGGATCTCATGCAAGTGTATTGGGTCCCTTGGTCTCCTACACAATTAGTTCCTCCATGTCTGAATTTCTTGGTGTGAAGACTATGGTTATTTATCCTTTTGGGAAGCTTGGGGTATCAGCACTTGCTTTCTCCTTCCTTGTTCTTCCTTCTGCACCACCTGGTGACTGTCTACAACTTCTGACAAGCAAGCCAGCTGTAGTTGTTCTCCAGACTCCTTTTCCCCCCTTTATCTCGGGGTACAATTAGTTCTGTCCTTCCAGAATCCCCTAAGTGGGCCATTCCTCCTGAGCCGATTGTGAACTTGGCCTTGTTTATTAGGCAGGGATGGACCTCAATGTGCGATCAATGTGCAAGCAGAATTTTTCAAAAATTCAGGGATATTATCTACTTATATTTCTGCCCTTTTCCCCCTTCTTGCTCTTTTTTCCTTTTAAAGAAATTCTTCCTCGATACACAGAAAGATGATATCTCCTTATTTATTTGCCAAGCCACAGCATGCAGGATCATAGTTCCTTGACCAGGGATCAAACCTCCTCCCCCTGCAGTGGAAGCTCAGACTCTTCACTGCTAGACTGCCAGGGAGCCGCCCCCCCCCATCCCAAACCCATCTTCTTGCTCATTGGGTTAAAGTCTTGATGGTTCCAATGTTTATAGTACTATGACTGAAAACAGAGAAAAGTTATAAACCTCATCTCACAAGGCCGTTGTCAAGATTGCATGGGAATGAGCTTTCTGGATAACCTGAGGGCAACATTTCTCTGTCTTCTCTCTTTTTCTCATCATCTGTGAATAATTGGGGCTGGAATAATGATTGAATCCATGGCAGTGATTTCCAAACTCTTAGACAATGTCAGTTCTGGATATGAGAATAAATTCCATCCAGGGAAACTCTAAGAGTAATTCTCTGCACTTTCCAGAAAACCCAGCTTCAGAAAAGTCCCATGAATATCCCAGATCAAGAGCCAAATCCTTCTTTCTTCACCTTGAGGCACAGGAATTTGATACCCTTTCATTTTTTTCCCACTTTTCCCTCTATGAGGAAGGGCATATGTAAAGCATGGCTGCATCTGAAGGACACGGAGAGGAAAAAAATACCCCACAGCCAGAGGAGGGATGGAATGAGTAAAATGAAATTGAAAGTGTTAGTCACTCAGCTGTGTCTGACTGTTTTCAACCCCATGAACTGTAACCTGCCAGGCTCCTCTGTCCATGGGATTCTCCAGGCAAGGATACTGGAGTGGGTTGCCATTTCCTTCTCCAGGGGATCTTCCCCACCCAGAGACTGAACCTGGGTCTTCTGCATTGCAGGTAGATTCTTTGTCATTGAGCCACCAGGGAAGACCAGAATGAGCAAGTTCATTAAAATATTACTGGAAGTCCAGAGGAACAAGGCAAAATCCCATCAGCTCAGCAGTCCAGGATTATTTCACTACATGACACTAAAAATGAACAACATGCTAACCAATTAGGTTTTTTTTTCCCCCTTCTTCATGAGTCTTAGTTAGAATGGGAACATCTGGAGTTTGGAATCAATTGTCCAGAACTAGCTGCTGTGCTAATTAATATTCATTTAAATAGCATTCCACCAAGGTGTCCCTTCTTGCATCTCTGTTCCCTGCAGGCATCAGTCATTTCCCAGAAACTGTGTCCTTTTAGGAGAACTCTGGCTGGCCACTACAAGGAGGAGGGGGGAGCCAAGGGTGATAAAAGAGCCTGCAGCATGCCATGCCCTTCTGTCTGAAACAATGGACGGTACACTGGATGAAGTGCTGGAAAACAAGTCACGAGCAGGAAGACTTCTGCCAGGCGAAGAGGGAGATTTAATTAGCAGGGTTGCCTCCCTCCTCTCTCCAGCATAGAAGAGGATGAATCCCAGAATGATTTCATGATTACATCTTGTCAAAAGAGGGTGGAATTTAGACCCTTTCTTTATTATTATTAATATAAATTTATTTATTTTAATTGGAGGCTAATTACTTTATAATATTGTATTGGTTTTGCCATACATCGACATGAATCCACCACGGATGTACACATGTTCCCCATCCTGGACCTCCCTCCCGTCTCCCTTCTTCCCCATCCCATCCCTCTGGGTCATCCCAGTGCACCAGCTCTGAGCACCCTGTATCATGCATGGAACCTGGACTGGCGATTCATTCCACATGTGATAATTTACATGTTTCAATGCCATTCTCCCATATCATCCCACCCTCTTCCTCTCCCACAGAGTCCAAAAGACTGTTCTATACATCTGTGTCTCTTTTGCTGTCTCACATACAAGGTTGTCATTACCATCTTTCTAAACTCCATATATATGTGTTAATATACTGTATTGGTGTTTTTCTTTCTGGCTTACTTCACTCTGTATAATAGGCTCCAGTTTCATCCACCTCATTAGAACTGATTCAAATGTATTCTTTTTAATGGCTGAGTAATACTCCATTGTGTATATGTACCACAGCTTTCTTATACATTCATCTGCTTATGGACATCTAGGTTGCTTCCATGTCCTGGCTATTATACACAGTGCTGCGATGAACACTGGGGTACATGTGTCTCTTTCAGTTCTGGTTTCCTCGGTGTGTATGCTCAGCAGTGGGATTGCTGGGTCATATGGCAGTTCTGTTTCCAGTCTTTTAAGGAATCTCCACACTGTTCTCCATAGTGGCTGTACTAGTTTGCATTCCCACCAACTGTGTAAGAGGGTTCCCTTTTCTCCACACCCTCTCCAGCGTTCATTGCTTGTAGACATTGGAGTATAGTGGAGTTTACAATGTTGTGTTGGTTTCAGGTGTATAGCAAAGTGATTCAGTTATACATGTTCATCTAGTCTTCTTCAGATTCTTTTCTCATATAGATTATTACAGAGTATTGGGTCGAGTTCCCTGTGCTGTATAGTAGGTCCTTATTGTTTATCGGTTCTATAGATAGTAACATAATTGATCCCAAACTCTTAAAAATTAATCCTCCCTTCCAAGACCTCTTCTTTAAAGGCAGACTCGTCTGGCTTAGCCACAGTTTCTTTTTTTAGTGATGAACTGGTATAAGTGCAAGAACTGTCTGGGAAAGTCACTATCTGCAGGAATCTGTGCAGTTCTGAGTCCACTGCAGTTGGCTCTTAGGACAGCTTGCAAGAGCCTCTTCTCCACTGCCACTTCGCAATGAATACATTAGAATAAATTAGATCGGTTTCGATGATAATGCCCCAGTGCACCCCTTCATCCAGCGCACTGGTTTGTCTGGTAATTCACTTTGCAGACCTGCACTGGCTAAAATGGTAGTTAATTGAAATGCAGTTAGTCTGAACTGAGATGTTCTATAAGTGGAAAATATACACTGGATTTCAAAGACAGTCTGAAGAAAAGAATGCAAAATATCTCCTTAATTACATTTAGGCAGATTAAATGTTGAAAGGTAATGTTTTGGAGATACTGGATTAAATAAAATAGAGTATTAAAAATTCTTTTTGCTTCTTTAACGTGACTACTAGATATTTTAAAAGTATATATGTCGTTTGCATTTGTGGCTTGCACTGTATTTCTATTGTATAGTACTGATCTAGAGTCTTAAACTTCAACTGATGGAATTGCCTTCAGCTCTCTCTAATAAAATAGCTACTATTTACTGATAATCTTCCTTGGAGTACCTACGCTGTGCCTGCCCCTACTTAGTGAAAAGTGGTGGCTCAGATGGGAAAAGAATCTGCCTGTAATGCGGGGGACCTAGGTTTGATCCCTGGGTCAGGAAGATCCTCTGGAGAAGGAAATGGCTACCCACTCCAGTATTCTTTCCTGGTGAATCCCATAGACAGAGAATCCTGGTGGGCTACAGTCCAAAGTGTTGTAAAGAGTCAGACACAACTAACATTTTCAGAGCAACTAACATAGTCAGAGCAGCTAACATTTTCACCCTCAATTCCGTTCAGTCGCTCAGTCGTGTCCGACTCTTTGCGACCCCATGAATCGCAGCACACCAGGCCTCCCTGTCCATCACCATCTCCCGGAGTTCACTCAGACTCACGTCCATCGAGTCCGTGATGCCATCCAGCCATCTCATCCTCAGTCGTCCCCTTCTCCTCCTGCCCCCAATCCCTCCCAGCATCAAAGTCTTTTCCAATGAGTCAACTCTTTGCATGAGGTGGCCAAAGTACTGGAGTTTCAGCTTTAGCATCATTCCTTCCAAAGAA
>SJYX01018611.1:167591-182740 GCA_006410675.1 Oreotragus oreotragus | reverse complement strand
GGAATTCCATCACCTCCACTAGCTTTGTTCTTAGTGATGCTTTCTAAGGCCCACTTGACTTCACATTCCAAGATGTCTGGCTCTAGATTAATGATCACATCCTCATGATTATCTGGGTCATGAAGATCTTTTCTGTACAGTTCTTCTGTGTATTCTTGCCACCTCTTCTTAATATCTTCTGCTTCTGTTAGGTCCATACCATTTCTATCCTTTATCGAGCCCATCTTTGCATGAAATGTTCCCTACTTTATTTATTTTTAGCTGCACTGGGTCTTCATTACTTTGTGTTGGTGTTCTCTAGTTGCAGTGAGCTGGGGCTTCTCACTGCAGTGGATTATTTTGTTGCAGAGCCTAGGATTTTGGGGTGTGTGGGCTTCAGTAGTTGTGGCGTGGGCTTAGTTGCCCCGAGAAATGTGGAAACTTCCTAGACCAGGGATTGAACCCATGTCCCCTGAATTGGCAGCTGAATTCTTAACCACTGGACCACTGGGTAAGTCCACCTGTGGTTTAGTTTTGCAATAAGTGTTTAAGAATCTTGGTGTGAGAAAGTGGTGGTCCATGGACATGTTCTTGGGAGCTCTTTGAGTTCTACATCTCATTTAAAACTTGTGATTTTACATCTATGCCAGATTATATGTTGTAGAGATTTTCTAGAGCCTTGAAATAGTCACCATTTAGAATTTACTGCCATTATTTCAGTGACTATCTCTACAGTTTAGAATCACATCAAGGCCAACTGACATTTTTCCAATTGCTTGGGCAACGGAAGAGAGGACAGAGGTCGATTAAAGCATAAAAGACATCTTCTATGCAAATGATGTCACTGCATTTTGAACCAGGGTGTGGCTTGCAAGCTTTGGCAGTAGCTTGCAAAGAAAAAAAATAGCAATAGGAAAATCGAGTCATCACAGAGCCCACATTAGTATTAGCATGCTACATTCAAAATAATTTATTCCACCACAGTCAGTATTATATTCACATTATGAGCTGAAATTTAGTTTTAGCTAAAGCACCATATCCATCATATTAAATTAATATTGTTAATTTAAACATTATTGGCTTTGTTTGTATTTGACTTGTGACTCTGTTTTGATTTTATAGTTGTATAAGGGTTATAAGAATAAGGAATATATGCTTATTTTATGTCCCTACATATTTTAGTGTGTCAGGAATAAAAGAGTAAAGTGTAAATGCTCACCATGTCTTCCTGTCAAGCGCTGCATAGTAGCACCCAAACCTCCTGTTTCTCTGAGGTTGTGTCTCTGTTGCTGCTGCTGCTGCTAAGCCGCTTCAGTCGTGTCCAACTGTGTGCGACCCCATAGACGGCAGCCCACCAGATTCCCCCGTCCCTGGGATTCTCCAGGCAAGAACACTGGAGTGGGTTGACATTTCCTTGTCCCCAGTCCTGAAAAGCCCTAGAACTGTCTTGGATCGGGAAGCTCCTCTTTTGAATCACTGGATGGATCTGGATTTGGAGCAAGAACCATTTTNCCCATAGACGGCAGCCCACCAGATTCCCCCGTCCCTGGGATTCTCCAGGCAAGAACACTGGAGTGGGTTGACATTTCCTTGTCCCCAGTCCTGAAAAGCCCTAGAACTGTCTTGGATCGGGAAGCTCCTCTTTTGAATCACTGGATGGATCTGGATTTGGAGCAAGAACCATTTTCTGCAGGACATATGCTTTATAAACGTTCTATGGATGCCATTGCAGGCAAATTGGTAACTTGGTTGAGTTTGATAGCTGAGGATGACCTCGCTGACCTCCTGCATCATGACCCTAGAGGATTTTGCTCCTTCAAAGAGACACTACAACAAAAACCACAACAGGTATCAGAGGGAAAAACAGATCCCATCAACAGTTACATTCTTGTGGTTCAAGAGCACACAATCTAGCCACATGACCTTCTCAGGCTGATACCAAAGGTAGGGACTGTGAGTGGTTCCTAGAGAAAACACTTCACTCTAGATGCCTATAAGGAGGAAAGACAAGACAGAATGTACAACTCTGCCTTCTGTAGACTCTGGTCTCTAAGACCAAATGGATGGTTGCTTCTGCACATTAACCATGGGGAACAACATTGATGCTGGTACCTGGGTCACTGCTGCTGCTGGCTTTGTGACAATTGTACAGAAGAAATGTAGAATGTAGGAGTCTGAGTCAGCCTACTTCCTGGACATCACAGCTCTAAAGCTTAGATACCTTTAGATCAGCCCTGGAAGGATGCAAAGTTGATCAAAAGGATGCTGCTATCCTGTTCTCAGTTACGTCTCTCTTTGCAACTCTGCAGACTGTAACCCACCAAGCTCCTCTATCCCTGGAATTCTCCAGGCAAGAATACCGCAGTGGGTTGCCATTTCTTTCTCCATAAGAAGGATGGGGACCAAGTAAATGTCACACCAGGGCCTGGAGGGCCTCCCCTCCTCATGACACACCTACTTAGAGGCAATCACAATGTCCACAGCCCTGAACTCCACTGAACCTTCTCTCTCTCTCTCTCTCCACTTGAGGGACCTGCGCTTAGTGGTCTGGACCATTCCTTTGACTTCCACAAGTACTGACAAGTGGAAGGGCATCCACAATGGAGCCTCCTTTACCCTCTCTCTTCCAGGTTCTGAGACCTGTGTTCAGGTGCTGATTGAGCTTGGAGGATCCTTAGAAAGTAGGAGGTCTTCAGGTTTCCACTCTCATCTTTGCCTCTAGGCACAAGATGCCTGTCATACCCCCATCCCCAGTGGTGGAAACCAAGAATATCTCTAGACATTATCAATGTCACTGAGGGGTTGGGAGACAAACTCTTCCCCTCTTGAGAACCATTGATGGAGAATTAGAGATCTTTGTCTACCTGTAGGAAGATTATAAGGAGGTTTCTTCTTTATATTTGCTTCTCTAGGGTCTCCTAGCTTTTTTTGTTTTCTTCTTTCAATTACCATTTTTTATTTATTTATGACCATGCCATGCAGCACATGTGGGTTCTTGGTTCTCTAATCAGGGATCAAACCTGCACCCCATGCCTTGGAAGTAAGGAGCCTCAGTCACTGGACTGTCAGGGAAATTCCCCTTCCTAACTTTTGACAATGACTTTTCTGCATAGATCTTTCATTCAAGCAGAATCAATAATATAATTCAGTGTTGGTGTCGCCTCACCCCAGATCTCTACAGCTGACAACTAGAAGCAATAGCTCACCCAATCAGGCTCCTGGAAAATCAACAATGTATTCCAGAAAACCCTATGTTTCTTGGCTTGCTATTAAATGCCTTCACTGTGGCTATTGTTCAGTTGCTCAGTCATGTTGACTTTGCGACCCCATGGACTGCAGCACTCCAGGCCTCCCTGTCCCTCACTATGTCTCAGGGTTTGTTTAAAATTTATTTCCATTGAGTTGG
Organism: Oreotragus oreotragus; assembly: GCA_006410675.1. Lineage (NCBI taxonomy): Eukaryota > Metazoa > Chordata > Mammalia > Artiodactyla > Bovidae > Oreotragus > Oreotragus oreotragus. The sequence goes on along the minus strand of SJYX01018611.1, from coordinate 179,355 downwards.
TGACGCCATCTAACCATCTCATCCTCTGCTGCCCTCTTCTCCTTTTGCCTTCAATCTTTCCTAACATCAGGGATGTATCTCTAATTTTTTCAACTCTCCTACAGATAGGCACTAATACTCCCATTTTACAGATGAAGAATGTGAGGCTCAGAGCAGTTAACTTAGGAGAGGGAGGTGCAGTTTCATCACAGTTGGAGTTTGCTCCAGATCTCATGTAACACACACCCCCTGCCCCGTCGCTGCGACTACCCCACATTGTCGGTGATGGAGCTCTGCACCACAGAGCTCTGGGGCAGTGTAATTCCATGCTTCTTTCATCCCTGGAGCCCCACAAATTGTGCCACACACAGACAGGCTTCCAACTTTCAGCACACTGTCAGCCGAGTGCCCTGGGGACCTGCACCAGCCCTCCCAGACCGACCTTGCAATACTTTCTGGATTCCCCTGAAACCCGAGCACCACTTTTAAGAGCTTTGCTGTCTCTGGATATTGGCCAGACTTTCTTCCCCTTGTCTTGTTTGAGTTGTGACTGTGATAAAAAGCCTTCCTCCTTCAGGGGGTGAGGTAGCCTGATCCGAGCTCACTATTCTAGAGGTGCCTTCTGAGAAGTTGGGCTCTCAAGACAATCTTTTGCTATTTTAGTTTCACTAGTGGATTCATCTTCTCCAGAGTCCTCAAATCTTGGGAGGTCATATTGCTAATGTAAACTTAGAGCAGTTATATGTAAGTTTCAAACAGAAATCTTACTGGCTTCAAACCCTTGAAAGATATGTTGTTAGTGGGGGGAAAAAATTAGACACTCCTGTGATTAATTGTTTAAATCCCCTTGGTAATGTGTATTCGCCTCTCATTTTTCCACTTTAGGCAGAATTCTCTTTGCCCAAAATGATGGCATAAAACTGAAATATAGTTGTGAAAACAGTGGCTCAGGGGTAAAGAATCCTCCTGCAATGCAGGAGCCGCAGGAGACGTGGGTGTGACCCCTGGGTTGGGAAGATCCCCTGGAGAAGGAAATGACAACCCACTCCAGTATTCTTGCCTGGAGAATCCCATGGACAGAGGAGACCTGCAGGCTACAGTCCATAGGGTCACGAAGAGTCAGATAAGACTGAAGGGACTCAGCACGCACTGGCAAGTGATTTCTCTACAGAGAACTCTTTAACATTTCAGTGGATTCTTAACCAGTTTTTTTTCTCTCTCACCCCTTTTCCCCTGCCTCTGGCTGGCTTCCTGATTTTTCATGTTTTTTTAATAATTTGTAACTCTGATCACTATAAGTGGTTCAGCACGTTAGGCAATTTCCTTAATAATCCAGGAGTCATGTCATCAAGATTTATCGATTTGTATACATTCGTATTCCCCAGCCTCTTTTCTATCTAACTTTTGACAACCACAGTTGGGGTAAGGATTTCATAACTTCCTAATTTCTCTGATTTCTTTACTTCCTCTCATTAAAGACACATTTAGAAAATGAGGTCCCTATCTCAGCTTTTCCATCTTGCCCTTCATCCTTTGTTCCTTTCTTCCTTCTTTATTGCCTGGGCTGGCGTCTCTAATTTATGCACTCACTTCCTTATTAGGTAGAGAAAATCTGTTTCTACCTTTTAAGCAGTCATTTTTCCTAAAGAGTTTTGGACAAGGAAGAACAATTTTTTCCCAAACCTTCTGTCCCTCATGTATTTCTCTCATGAGCTGTTTGCAGACCTTCCCCCTCTATCATTGTATTATTATTATTTTTTTAAGTTCAGCCAGCAGAGATAATTAGAGAGCTTAAGTCCAGACATACTACAAACATCATATTGTATTTTAGGCTCAAGCTTCAGAAATAATCCTTGTTTTCAACTGCTTTTTTATTTATTTATTTTAGTTTTCTCTCAGCATCAATTCTGAGCAAACACTGCTGAAAACGAGGCTTCAAGGGACTCTCTCCTTCGCTACTCTACAAAGCAGAGTGTCAAAAATGGAGAAGGTAGAGAAATACATTTTTGAGTCTTGGAATGCTTTCTGAGTTCCATTAACACTTCAAGTTCACTTTCCCTGTCTCTCAAGAGGTGGATCCTATGTGGTGGGTAAATGAAGGCATTGTCTGTTTGTTGGTGTGTGCCTGTGTTCTCAGGAACTTAGTCGTGTCTGATTCTTTTGAGGCCATGGACTGTAGCCTGCCAGGCTCCTCTGTCCATGGGATTCTCCAGGTAAGAATACTGGAGAGGGCTGCACTTCCTTTTTCAGGGGATCTTCTTGACCCAAGGATCAAACCCAAGTCTCCTGCGTCTACTGCCTTGGCAGGCAGATTCTTTACACTGAGCCACCTGGGTCTCTTTCTGATGAACCAAATGTCTAACTCCTGAAATATTTGCCCTTTCTCTGAGTGTACTTGTGTGTTTATGAGGCCTGTATGTACGTACACTTGCATGAATCCCCACTTGGTAACTGAAATGGACTCTACCTGAGGTCCACATCTACATGAAATCAGGACTCATTGCAGCCATTTCTTTCTTTCTCTCTTTTTTAAAATTTATTTTTAGTTGGAGGATAATTGCTTTACTGTGTTGGCTTCTGTCATACATCAACATGAATCAGCTATAGGTATACATATGTCCCCTCCCTCTTGAACTTCCTTCCCACCTCCCACCCTATCCCACCCTATCCCACCCCTCTAAATAGTCACGGAGCACTGGGTCTGAGCTCTGTGCCTTGCAGCCATTTCAAGGAGAAAGTTCCAAACATCTGGAGGTTGGAAATTTGGGACCGGAACTCCTGGATCCTTGTACAACTACTTTTTTATCCCCCTGGTTTTCATCCTTTGGCTTGGGGTTGGCGTAGACCCCACCTTGCTGATTCCTTTTGTAAACTGAGCCTTGTAATACTGGTGTGTAACTGAGGTTAGCCTGGGAAAGAGTGTCAGGGGCCTCAGTGGGACGTTGCTGGACAAGCCCCAGATGATGTTAGGAAACAAACCCTTGTTTCCAGGGTGGAGCCCTTGCTGAATGACCTGTAGGACATGGTTGCAAATCAGAGGACAGAAATAAAACATTTTTAGTTTCTGGGAAAGTCAGGGTTCTGACTTCAAGAGTGAGTTATGGAGGGAGGAGAGGCTGTCCCTGGGTGTGGAGAGCTGGCAGAGAAAGCTTGATAGCTTTCCCATCTGGGGCTGCCTCATCACCCTGGGGACTGAGCTGTGTGTTTGTGGCTTTGGAATAGAAGGAGCTGGGCTTCCCAGGTGGCTCAGTGGTAAAAATCTCCTGCAATGCAGGAAACACAAGTTCGATCCCTGAGTAGGAAGGATCCCCTGGAGGAGGGCATGCAACCCACTCCAGTATTCTTGCCTGGAGAATCCCATAAACAGAGGAACCTGGTGGGCTGCAGTCCAAGGGGTCACAAAGAGTCAGCCATGACAGCAACTGAACAACAGAGCCCGGGTTGGCATTGATTCACATTGTCAGAGCTCATTCTTTCATTCATTCTTTTATTCAACGCATATTTACCGAGTATCCGGGCACTGCTGCTGCTGCTGCTGCTGCTGCTAAGTCGCTTCAGTCGTGTCCGACCCTGTGTGACCCCAGAGATGGCAGCCCACCAGGCTCCGCCCTCCCTGGGATTCTCCAGGCAAGAACACTGGAGTGGGTTGCCACTTCCTTCTCCAATGCATTGAAGTGAAAGATGAAAGAAGTCTGGGCACTATGTAAGTTCAAACCCCAGCTCCAATGCAAAAGTTGGACAAGTTACTCAAGCTCCACAAGCCTTAGTTTGCTGTCTGTAAGACAGAGATAAAAACAGTAACTATCTCTCTCGGGGGCTCTTGTAAAGATCAAATACTGCCCTTCAGTCACTCAGTCACGTCCAACTCTTTGCGACCCCATGGTCAAGCTCCAGATTAAATAAACTAATGCTTATGAAGACAGGAGCATAGACTACTCTGGGCAGACACTTCAGCATAGAATGCTGTGGTCATCATCACTATTATTGTTGCTACAGTTATTATTATCCCCCCTCCCATGTGCATGCTTTCTGCCCCCAGACTTGAGCTCTGCCATCCATGCAACTAAGAGGCTCCTGGATGTACAGGCACAGCATATTTTGCGTTCCGTTTACCTCTTGTCAGCAATGGGGTCTTGAGCAGAGCAGACTGCTTACTCAGAGTGCAATTCACAGATTTCCTGTTTCTCTCCCTGCAAGCTGCTAAGAGGTAAGGAGGAAGCTGTTTCATTACAGTCTCATTTACACCTCTCCCTGTCTTCCTGCTTCCCCCAAGGAAAGTCAGCTGGCTGTGCTCTGCACAGACAGAGCCTGGCATGCAGGATTCCAGGCTGCACTTTCCCAGTGAAGTCTCATCAGTGTCGTTCCTGCTGCCCAGAGGGTGAAGTGATCACCCCATCCCCACCCCACATGGCACTTTCTTGTGCTATTGCTGTTGGTCCATCTCTCAGTCATGTCCGACCCTTTGCAACCCCATGGACTGCAGCACGCCAGGCTTCCCTGTCCTTCACTATCTCCCGGAGCTTGCTCAAAGTCATGTCCATTGAGTCGCGAATGCCGTTCAACCATCTCATCCTCTTTCGTCCCCTTCTCCTGCCTTCAATCTTTCCCAGCATCAGGGTCCTTTACAATGAGTTGGCTCTTCCTATTAGGTAGCAAAATACTGGAGCTTCAGCTTCAGCATCAGAACCTCCAATGCATATTCAGAGCTGATTTCCTTTAGGATTGACTGGTTTGATTTCCTGGCTGTCTAAGGGGCTCTCAAGAATCGTCTCTAGCACCATAGTTAGAAAGCATCAATTCTTCAGCCTTCCTTATGGTACAGCTCTGACATCTGTCCCCTTTCTGAGCTCAGCAGATGCTGGGCTGTGTTCTTCAGGAAGAAGAAAAGAAGTCAGAGGGAACACTCAGCACCTGTCAACACCTATGTCCTTATTTGTGTTGCTTCCTAACTTATTATATACCCTGTTCTTCTTGGCCTGTTGAAATACCCCAGCCTTAAACCAGCAGGTCTCTGCTGTCTGGTCTAAGATGTAGGGTAACAGTAGAGAGAACCATGAGAAGGTAGGTAGAGGTTCTGCTAAGGAGAGCCCTGAATGCCAGGCTGAGGCACTTACAAGTACATAAGCAAAGATGAGTCATCCAAGGTTTGAGCTGAGGAGGATGGGATTAAAGGGCTTAATCATTTAAGTAAAATCACAAGTCCTTGTCCTCAGTATTCTCTTCTGTTTTTCCCTAGAAGTAAAATCATCCCATGGGTTATGCAGAGCAATTCTGTTTTTATTTTTTCAATTTTTACTTTTTGACCATGCTGTATAGCATGTAGGCAATTAGTTTTCCAACCAGGGATCCAACCCATGGCCCTGCAGTGGACATGTGAAGTCTTAACCACTAGACCACCAGGGAAGTCCCGCAAATTTTTAAAAATAAACATTTCTGACTTTCCTCGTGCTCCAATGGTTAAGACTCCCTGCTCCCAAATCAGGGAACACAGGTTTGATCCCTGGTCAGGGAACTAAGATCCCACACAGCGTGGCTAAACGTTAAAAGTAAATGTTTCCTCCCGATAGACATTCCACAGCTTTGCCAATGCCCATTTATCAATCCCGTGACAAACTTATTGTTCAGACCAGGTCAAAAGATGCCCCAAATTTTCATATAGACGAGAGGGGAAGTCTTCAGGAGACAACAGAAGGCAAGATGTCAAGAGAAACCCAATGCCTGGGTAAAGGACAAGGCATTCCATTAGAACAAAATGGACACTGAGAGGATACATACAAAGTAAGAAGCATAAAGGGGGAGGGGAAAGGGGGATGAAAAAAGGCATCAAATTACTAAATCTACACTTCCTGCCTGGTCTGGGATTTTAACTAAACAACTACACAGTGAACGACATTCATATTCTAATTTTGCTGAGGGACTAGGTTCTTATAGGCAAATAACTTCTCCAGCTTTTCTGGGCACTTACTAAGTGGTCTCTTGTATTATAAAATCCATCCTCATTCCATCGCTGGGCACCATCACACGATTTGGCTGTGCAAAGATGACCAAAAACTAGTCCTTGTTATGAGGCAGCTTGTTAATGAGCAAGGGAGGGAGGACATATACCCAAGTAATGACTAAAAATGAACAAAAGTTTGGAGAGCTCTGTGGAAGATATAAGACACGGGACAATTTCAGACCAGGGCATGAAGAAGGATCATTTCCATCCAAGTGGTATAGGAAAAACTTTTTGGAAAAGATAGCAAGTGAGTTGCTTTTGGGGTTGGTAGAGTTTTGGCAGGTAGAAACAGTAAAAAGAGGAGTACTAAGAATTCCAGCCCAAGAAAACCTGAAGAACAAAGCCGTGGAGATGGGAAATATGGATGTATGGATGTATTTTCCTAGGACCTTGTTGGGTATCCACTTTAAAGATAAGGCAAAAGGGAGTCAGTGTGCGTGTCTGCACAGAAACAGATGTGGTCTGAGTGGGGCTGAAGGAAGATTAATGTGGCCAAGTGTGTAGACCAGTGAACAGAGGCCAGGATTGGAGGGCTTGATGCCTCTACAGTATTCAAGGGCCTCTTAACTTTGCATTAATGCAAACAATGGGAGTAATGGACAGGGTCTAGGCTAAGAATGAGGACCACTGAAGAGGCTGCAGAAATAATCTGGGGTTTTCTTTGGGTGGAGAGCCTCCTGAGTCCTTGAGTGAGATCAGATATAACAGAAAGCAGTCCATTTGTATGGGGCAAATAAACCCGGTGTCACCAAATGATGGGAGGAAATCGGTGATGGGGGAAGTATGGATCGTAGAGAGGGCTCAGAGCGGCTCGTGCACGTGTGCTCATTTGCTTCAGTTGTGTCTGACTCTGCAACCCCATAAACTGTAGCCCGCCAGGCTCCTGTGTCCATGGGATTCTCCAGGCAAAAATACTGGAGTGGGTTGCCCTCCTCCAGGGGATCTTCCCAACCCAGGGATCAAACCCGGGTCTCCTGCATTGCAGGTGGATTCTTTACCCACTGAGTCACCTGGGAAGCCCAGGGCTGCCCCGTGACCTCTTTTGCAGAGTGTTCTCTGGTTCAAAGAGTCTCTCTTAGCTAAAAAAGATTTTTTGCAGCATTCTAAAGACATAGACTCCCATGTCTCAGGCCTAGGACTGCAGACACCTTGCTCCTGGCCACGCTGCCGGCAGCTCTTTCATTCAGGGACAGGGATTCAACCACAGAAGTGGTGGGAGCTGCCACATTTTGGACGAGCCAGAGAACAGAATTCTGGGCTGCTGGACTGACCTTGTGGTGGCCTTTGTTCATTTGCTCCTTGGATTTATCACCCATCTGGGCTTATCTCACCACCCTGAATGGCTCATACTCAGGGCTGGTCCAAAGAGGAAATTTATCTTCTCCAACATCTTTGTCAATTAAGTTTCAGGGAGGGTGCATATGTGCCTCAGCTGTGACAGGGAGGATGATGGATGGCCAAAGACTTGTTTTTGAAATTACAGATTTGGATAATTTTCATGATACTGAAAGGAGCAGGGGAGTCTGAAATGTTTAAAATAGACTTACTAGATTTTTGACTCTTGTTAAGATGGGCGAGGATGGGCTGAGTAAAGAGCAGGCTTGGGCAGGACTTTAAGCTGCCAAGGTATACGCCGGGAGTGCCAACAGCACCCTCATGAGCCCTGGAAGACCCTCCTAGGATTCACGGCTATGAGTGGAATTGGAATTCTCCACCTAGTCTTAAATTTTGCAGTTAGGGCCAACTAGATTCTTTTTGTTAATTGGGGTATATTGTTTTAAAATGCGGTGTTAGTTTCTGCTGTACAATTAAGTGAATCAGCTTTATGTGTACATATAGCCTCTCCTTCTAGAGCCTCCCTCCCACCACTCTCCATCCCACACCACCCCCCACCCCTCTATATCATCGCAGAGCACTGAGCTGAGCTCCCTATGCTATATAGCAGCTTCCCACTAGCTGTTTATTTTACACATGGTAGTGTATATATGGGGTTCCCAGGTGGCATAGTGATAAAGAACCTGCCTGCCAGTGTAAGAGTTCAATCCCTGGGTCAAGAAGATTCCTTGGAGTAGGAAATGGCAACCTAGTATTACTGGTTGGAGAACTCCATAGACAGAGGAGCCTGGCAGGCTGCACTCCATGGAGTAGCAAAAGAGTCAGACATGACTGAGCAAGCACACAAGTGTGTATTTAGTGCTGCTGCTGCTGCTGCTGCTAAGTCGCTTCAGTCGTGTCCGACTCTGTGAGACCCCATAGACGGCAGCCCACCAGGCTCCCCCGTCCCTGGGATTCTCCAGGCAAGAACACTGGAGTGGGTTGCCACTTCCTTCTCCAATGCATGAAAGTGAAAAGTAAAAGTGAAGTTGCTCAGTCGTGTCCGACTCTTAGCGACCCCATGGGCTGCAGCCTACCAGGCTCCTCCATCCATGGGATTTTCCAGGCAAAAGTACTGGAGTGGGGTGCCATTGCCTTCTCTGATATGTTAGTGCTACTCTCTCAACTGATCAGTGAGGAAAACTTTCTTATCTCTCCTTGCTATTCTTTGGAACTCTGCATTCAGATGGGTATATCTTTCCTTTTCTCTTCTGCCTTTAGCTTCTCTTCTTTTCTCAGCTATTTGTAAGGCCTCCTCAGACAACCATTTTGCCTTTTTGCATTTCTTTTTCTTCGGGATGGTCTTGATCCCTGCTTCCTGTACAATGTCACAAACCTCCATCCATAGTTCTTCAGGAACTCTGTCTATCAGATCTAATCCCTTGAAGCTATTTGTCACTTCCACTGTATAATCCTAAAGGATTTGATTTAGATCACACCTGAATGGTCTAGTGGTTTTCCCTACTTTCTTCAATTTAAACCTGAATTTGGCAATAAGGGGTTCATGATCTGAACCACAGTCAGCTCCCACTCTTGTTTTTGCTGACTGTATAGAGCTTCTCCATTTTTGGTTGCAAAGAATATAATCAGTCTGATTTTGGTATTGACCATCTGGTGATGTCCATGTGTAGAGTCTTCTCTTGTGTTGNTAAACCTGAATTTGGCAATAAGGGGTTCATGATCTGAACCACAGTCAGCTCCCACTCTTGTTTTTGCTGACTGTATAGAGCTTCTCCATTTTTGGTTGCAAAGAATATAATCAATCTGATTTTGGTATTGACCATCTGGTGATGTCCTTGTGTAGAGTCTTTTCTTGTGTCATTGGAAGAGGGTGTTTGCTATGACCAGTGTGTTCTCTTGGCAAAACTCTGTTAGCCTTTGACCTGCTTCGTTTTGTACTCCAAGGCCAAATTTGCCAGTTACTTCAGGTATCTCTTGACTTTCTATTTTTGCATCCCAATCCCCTATGATGAAAAGGACATCATTTTGGGGTCTTAGTTCTAGAAGGTCTTGTAGGTCTTCATAGAACCATTCAACTTCAGCTTCTTCAGCATTACTGGTTGGGGTATAGAATTGGATTACTGTGATATTGAATGGATTGCCTTGGAAATGAACAGAGATTATTCTATCACTTTTGAGATTGCAACCAAGTACTGAACTTCAGATTCTTTTGTTGACTATGATGGCTACTCCATTTTTTCTCAGGGATTCTTTCCCACAGTAGTAGATATGATGGTCTCCTGAGTTAAATTCACCCATTCCAGTCCATTTTAGTTCACTGATTCCTAAAATGTCGATGTTCAGTCTTACCATCTTCTGTTTGACCGCTTCTAATTTACCTTGATTCATGGACCTAATAGGTTAGAAACTGACCCAAATTTCAGGTTCCTATGCAATATTGTTCTTTACAGCATCGGACTTTACTTCCAGCACCAGTCACATCCACAGCTGGGTGTTGTTTCTCTTTGGCTCCGTCTCTCCATTCTCTCTGGAGTTATTTCTCCACTGATCTCCAGTAGCATGTTGGGCACCTACTGACCTGGGAATATCATCTTTCAATGTCCTATCTTTCTGCCTTTTCATACTTGTTCATGGGGTTCTCAAGGCAAGAATACTGAAGTGGTTTGCCATTCCCTTCTCTAGTGGACCGCAATCTGTCAGAAGTCTCCAACATGACCCGTCCTTCTTGGGTGACCCTACAAGGCATGGCTCATAGTTTCATTGAGTTAGACAAGGCTGTGGTCCATGTGATCAGTTTGATTAGTTTTCTGTGACTGGTTTTCATTCTTTCTGACCTCTGATGGAGAAGGATAAGAGGGTTGTAGAAGTTTCCTGATGGGAGTGACTGACTAATGGGGAAACTGGGTCTTGTTCTGATGGGCAGGGCCATGCTCAGTAAATTGGATCTTTAATCCAATTTTCTGTTGATGGGAGGGGCTGTGTTCCCTCCTTATTGTTTGACCTGAGGCCAAATTATGGTAGAGGTAATGAAGATAATGGCGACCTCCTTCAAAAGGTCAAGAATACATTTGAATCAGTTCTAATAAGATGGATGAAACTGGAACCGATTATACAGAGTGAAGTAAGCCAGAAAGAAAAACACCAATATAGTATACTAACACATATATATGGAATTTAGAAAGATGGTAATGAGGACCCTGTATGCAAGACAGCAAAAGAGACACAGATGTGTAGAGCGGACTTTTGGACTCTGAGGGAGAAGGAGAGAGAGAGGGAGAGGGTGGGATGATTTGGGANCAATGGAGTATTACTCAGCCATTAAAAAGAATACATTTGAATCAGTTCTAATAAGATGGATGAAACTGGAACCGATTATACAGAGTGAAGTAAGCCAGAAAGAAAAACACCAATACAGTATACTAACACATATATATGGAATTTAGAAAGATGGTAATGAGGACCCTGTATGCAAGACAGCAAAAGAGACACAGATGTGTAGAGCGGACTTTTGGACTCTGAGGGAGAAGGAGAGAGAGAGGGAGAGGGTGGGATGATTTGGGAGAAAAGCATTGAAATATGTATACTATGATGTAAGAAATGAATTGCCAGTCTATGTTCAAAAAAAAAAAAAAAAAAAAGGTCCCGTGCACACACTGTTGCACTCAGTACCCCCAAACCTGCAGCAGGCCACTGCCGACCCATGCTTTTGCCAGAGACTTCTGGACACTCATGGGAAAGTCTGGGTCAGCCTCTTGTTGGGTCACTGCTCGTTTCTCCTGGGTCCTGGTGTGCACAAGTTTTTGTTTGTGCCCTCCAAGAGTCTCTTTCCTGAGTCCTATGTAAGTTCTGGCGGCTCTATGGTGGGGTTAATGGCGACATCCTCCAAGAGGGCTTATGCCATACCCAGGTCTGCTGCAAGCAGAGTCCCTGCTCCTGCGGCAGGCCGCTGCTGACCTGTACCTCCGCGAGAGACACCGAAACACTCAAAGGCAGGTCTGGCACAGTCTCTGTGGGTCTTCTGGTGCATACGAGGTTTTGTCTGAGCCCTCCGAGTGTCTCTGGTGGGGGAGGGTTTTGATTCTAAACGTGATTTTGCCCCTCCTACCATCTTGCAAGAAGAGATAAGAAAGCCTTCTTCAGCAATCAATGCAAAGAGATAGAGGAAAACAACAGAATGGGAAAGACTAGAGATCTCTTCAAGAGAATTGGAGATACCAAGGGAACATTTCATGCAAAGATGGGCTCAATAAAGGATAGAAATGGTATGGACCTAACAGAAGCAGAAGATATTAAGAAGAGGTGGCAAGAATACACAGAAGAACTGTACAGAAAAGATCTTCATGACCCAGATAATCATGAGGATGTGATCACTAATCTAGAGCCAGACATCTTGGAATGTGAAGTCAAGTGGGCCTTAGAAAGCATCACTAAGAACAAAGCTAGTGGAGGTGA
>SJYX01018611.1:152852-166012 GCA_006410675.1 Oreotragus oreotragus | reverse complement strand
GCTTTTGAACTGTGGTGTTGGAGAAGACTCTTGAGAGTCCCTTGGACTGCAAGGAGATCCAACCAGTCCATTCTGAAGGAGATCAACCCTGGGATTTCTTTGGAAGGACTGATGCTAAAGCTGAAACTCCAGTACTTTGGCCACCTCATGTGAAGAGTTGAGTCTTTGGAAAAGACTCTGATGCTGGGAGGGATTGGGGGCAGGAGGAGAAGGGGACAACAGAGGATGAGATGGCTGGATGGCATCATGGAGTCGATGGACGTGAGTCTGAGTGAACTCTGGGAGATGGTGATGGACAGGGAGGCCTGGCGTGCTGCGATTCATGGGGTCGCAAAGAGTCGGACACGACTGACCGGCTGAACTGAACTGAACTGAACCATCTTGCTTGGTCTTCTCCTTTGCCCTTAGATGTGGGGTATCTCTTTTTGGTGGGATCCAACATTTTTCTGTTAATGTTTTGTTTAGTGGTGAGTTGTAATTTTGGAGTTCTTGCAGGAGAAGATGAGCGCACATCCTTCTACTCTGCCATCTTGTTCAACCTAAGAGGAGAAGAATATCAAGAAGAGGAGGTAACAATACACAGAAGAACTATGAAAAAAGATCTTCACGACCCAGATAACATAATGGTGTGACCACTCACCTAGAGCCAGACATCCTGGAAGGAGAAGTCAAGTGGCCCTTAGGAAGTGTCACTATGAACAAAGCTAGTGGAGGTGATGGAAATCCAGTTGAGCTATTTCAAATACTAAAAGATGATTCTGTGAAAGTGCTCTACTCAATATACCAGCAAATCTGGAAATCTCAGCTGTGGCCACAGGACTGGAAAAGGTCAGTTTCCATTCCAATTCCGAAGAAAAGCAATGCCAAAGAATGTTCAAACTACTGCACAACTGCACTCATCTCACATGCTAGCAAAGTAATGCTCAAAATCCTTCAAGCCAGACTTCAACAGTACATGAACTGTGAAATTCCAGATGTTCAAGCTGGATTTAGAAAGGGCAGAGGAACCAGAGATCAAATTGCCAACATCCGCTGGATCATGGAAAAAGCAAGAGAGTTCCAGAAAAACATCTATTTCTGCTTTCTTGACTATGCAAAAGCCTTTGACTGTGTGGATCACAAGAAACTGTGGAAAACTCTGAGATGGGAATACCAGACCAACTGACCTGCCTCTTGAGAAACCTATATGCAGATCAAGAAGCAACAGTTAGAACTGGACATGGAACAACAGACTTGTTCCAAATCAGGAAAGGAGTACATCAAAACTGTATATTGTCACCCTGCTTATTTAACTTATATGCAGAGTACATCATGAGAAACACTGGGCTGGATGAAGCACAAGCTGAAATCAAGATTACCAGGAGAAATATCAATAACCTCAGATATGCAGATGACACAAACCTTATGGCAGAAAGTGAAGAAGAACTAAAGAGCCTCATGATGAAAGTGAAAGAGGACAGTGAAAAAGTTGGCTTAAAACTCAACATTCAGAAAACTAAGATCTTAGCATCTGTTCCCATCATCTCATGGCAAATAGATGCAGAAACAATGGAAATAGTGAGAGACTTTTTGGGGAGGGTTCCAAAATCACTACAGGTGGTGACTGCAGCCATGAAATTAAAAGATGCTTGCTCCTTGGAAGAAAAGCTGTGACCAACCGACAACATATTAAAAAGCAGAGACATTACTTTGCCAAAAAAGGTCCATCTAGTCAAAGCTATGGCTTTTCCAGTAGTCATGTATGGATGTGAGAGTTGGACTATAAAGAAAGCTGAGTGCTGAAGACTTGGTGCTTTTGAACTGTAGTATTGGAGAAGACTCTTGGGAGTCCCTTGGACTGCAAGGAGATCAACCAGTCAATCCTAAAGGAAATCAGTCCTGAATATTCATTGGAAGGACTGATGCTGGCTGACACTCCAATACTTTGGCCACCTGATGTGAAGAACTGACTCATTGGCAAAGACCCTGATGCTGGGAAAGGTTGAAGGCAGGAGGATAAGGTGATGACAAAGGATGAGATGGTTGGATGGCATCACCAACTCAATGGAGGTTTGAGCAAGCTCTGGGAGTTGGTACTGGACAGGGAAGCCTGGCATGCTGCTGTCCAAGGGGCCACAAAGAGTCGATTATGACTGAGGGACTGAACTGAACTGAACTCTCTCAACTGGGTCATTTTTAGTGATGTGCATGGACCTAGAGTCTGGCATACAAAGTGAAGTTAATCAGAATGTGAAAAACCAATAAAATATGTTAACACATATATATGGAATATAGAAAAATGGTGCTGATGAATCTATAGGCAGGAACAGAGATGCAGACATAGAGAACAGACCCGTGGACACTGGGGGAGAAGGAGAGGGTGGGACAAATTGGGAGAATAGCATTGGCATATATACAATAGCAACTAGATTCTTCATAGATCCTTGATATTGTAGAGTTAAAAGTAGTTTAAATGTAAGTTATAAGTGAGTAGCTCAGAGGTGCCAGGAAAGGAGTTTGGACACTTTTTGCCTGAAAACCCAATTGAAACCTCAAGACAAACCAGAAAGTTTCAAATCTCTTCCTGGTTGTAAAGATTTTCATCTGAAATTTTAGCGAGGCACGGGACTTGCTCAAGGTCACAGAGTTGCTAATAGAGCCTCCCGCTTCCAAATGCCTGCTGCTTCTGCTGGAAGGAGCTTCTCCCCAGGCTGCTGGTCCTCATTTGTGGAATAAGCTACGGAAATGAGGAAGAAGCTTCAGGTTGTTATTAACTAGGGCTCCTGCATCACATTGGAGAAGGACATGTCACCCCACATGTTTCCCACTCTTGCCTGGAAAATCCCATGGACAGAGGAGCCTGGTGGGCTGCAGTCCATGGGGTCACTAGGAGTCAGACACGACTGAGCAAATTCACTTTCACTTTCACTTTCATGCATTGGAGAAGGAAATGGAAACCCACTCCAGTATTCTTGTCTGGAGAATCCCAGGGACAAGGGAGCCTGGTGGGCTGCCATCTATGGGGTCGCACAGAGTTGGACTTGTCTGACGCGACTTAGCGGCAGCAGCCTAAGCATGGCGTAACTCCAGGGGCCTCCTCAGGGAGTAACAGTGCGCCACCCTGGATGTGTGCCAGTATGAACTTGCTTTAGAGAGTGGTGGTTTAATCAGTAAGTTGTGTCCAGCTCTGTGACCCCCTGGGCTTTAGCTTGCCTGGCTCCTCTGTCCATGGGATTTCCAGGCAAGAACAGTGGAGTGGTTTTCCATTTCCTTCTCCACGAAATCTTCCCTACTCAGGGATCAAACCTGTGTCTCTTGCTTCTCTTGAAATGGCAAGTGGATTCTTTACCACTGGGAAGCTCACAAATATATTATTTGCATTCAGTTCTTTTTTTCCACTGGCAGCTCTGTGACCCCCTGGGCTTTAACTTGCCTGGCTCCTCTGTCCATGGGATTTCCAGGCAAGAACAGTGGAGTGGTTTTCCATTTCCTTCTCCATGAAATCTTCCCTACTCAGGGATCAAACCTGTGTCTCTTGCTTCTCTTGAAATGGCAAGTGGATTCTTTACCACTGGGAAGCTCACAAATATATTATTTGCATTCAGTTCTTTTTTTCCACTGGCAAAATCTTGGTTAATAATAATCATTCAAATGATAATGATTCAAATTTGTTGAGCCCTTGGCTCTACACACAGTGCTTTCACAAACATGACTTCCTCACAACCTCCTTTTAAAGTGCACACTATACCTCATATTTGTAGTTAAAGATATGGATTCTCTGAGAGGTAAGTGACAAGGTGCTCAGGGTAACACCATAAGCTCAGCTTCTTTGCTTTCTAGTCTTATTGTCCCTACCCTGCCCTTTATAATGATTTTTTTTTTCTTTTTCTGGTTCACTTCTTGTTTCTCTGGTGTTATTTCTCCTTCTCTGTTGCTTGAATCTCTTCTTCCTTTTCTTTGCTTCCAGGTTTTGTCTTTAGACTTTCCTCTCTGGATGGGCTTATCAGATTCCACAGCTTCAACTCTTGTCTCGAAGATGAACTTAAAAAACATTATCTGCTTTTGGCTTACTGGGTCTTCCCTGCTTCTTGAAGGCTTTCTCTAGTTGCAGTGAGTGGAGGCTACTCTTCCTTGCGGTGTGCGGACTTCTCATTGCAGTGGCTTCTTTGATTGTGGAGGACAGGCTCTAGGCTTGTGGGCTTCAGTAGTTGTGGCACATGGGCTTGCTTGGCCTGCAGCATGTGGAATCTTCCTGGACCAGGGATCAAACCAGTGTCCCCAGCATTGGCAGGTGGATTCTTAACCACTGGACCCACAGGGAAGTCCCCTAAGATGGACTGTAAATCTCTGTTCTATTGCTGTGTGTCTTTGGATCAGTTACTTCCCTTCTGTAGGCTTCAGATTCTTTTTTGAAATATAAAAGCACTAGGTGGCCGATGTATGCTTTCCTGTACAGCTCCAACTTCAAATGAAATGAAGACTGTTAAAGTAATTTTTAAACAAAAATCAATATCAAAGTACAAGAGCTCATAAATAAATTCAGCAAGGTTGCAGGATCAAGATCAATATACTAAAAAAAATCAATTGCATTTCTATAGACTAACCATGAATGATCCAAAAATAAAATTAAGAAAACAATTCCACTTACAATAGCATCAAAAAGAATAAAATATTTAAGAATAAATCTAACAAAAGAAGTGGAAGACTGACAACAGTAAGACATTGTTGAAAAGGAATTAAAGAAAATGTAAAAAATGGAGGAACATCCTATGCTCATGGATCAGAAGATTTAACATTCTTAGGATGGCATTTTTCTCTAAACTGATCTACAAATTTAAGTCAATCCCTATTACAATATCAATTGACTCTTTTTGCAGAAACTGACAAGCTGGTCTTAAAATTCATGTGGAATTGCAAGGGACCCAAAATAGCCAAAGTAATGTAGAAAAACAACAAAGCTGGAGGAGTCACACTTCCTGATTTCAAAACTTATGACAGAACTTAAAGCAATGTGATAGTGACATAAAGATCAATGGAATATAATTGATAGTCTAGAAATAAACCCATACATCTGTGGCCATTGATTTTTTTTTTAAAGGGCTGCCAAGGCAATTCAATAGAGGAAGGATTCATTTTTTTCAGCAAATGGTGTTGAGACAAATATCCACATGCAAAAGGATGGACCTGGACCTATACCTGATGTGATATACAAAAATTACCCCAAATACAAAAACAAATGTAAGAGCTAAAACTATATGCTATTAGAAGAAAACATATAGTAAATCTTAGTAGGGTTAGGCAATGATTTGTTAGATACAATAGCAAAAGTATAAGCAACAAAAGAAAAATTAGACTTTTATCAAAATTAAAAACTTTGGTACATTAGATGAGTCTAATGTACAAAGATCAAGAGTAAAAACACAATCCATAGAATGGGATAAAGTATTTCTAAACAAATATCTGATAAGAAGCTTATGTAGAGGAAAAATATATATCTTACAATTCAGTAATAAAAGGTAACTTGATTAAACATGGGAAAGAGGTCTGAATAGGCATTTCTAAAAAGAAGATTGTACAAATGGCCAATAAACACATCTAGAGATATTGCCATCATCAGTCACTAGGGAAAATGCAAATCAAAGCCCCAGTGAGATCCTACTTCATCTCCTTTAAGATGGCTATAATAAAAAAGACAGTAACAGGTGTGGGTGAGGATGAGGAGAAATTGGAACCTTTGAACACTGCTGGTGGAAATGGAAAATGGTGCAACCTTTTTGGAAAATAGTTTGTCAGTTTCTTGGAAAGTGAAGCACAGAGTTATCATATGATCCAAAAGTTGCATGCCAAGGATTTTAAGAAAAATAAAACATATTTGTTCACACAAAAAAACCTTAGCAGCATTATAGCAGCATTATTCACAATGGCCAAAAGTGCTGCTGCTACTGCTGCTGCTAAGTCACTTCAGTCGTGTCCGACTCTGTGTGACCCCATAGACGGCAGCCCACCAGGCTCCCCCATCCCTGGGATTCTCCAGGCAAGAATACTGGAGTGGGTTGCCATTTCCTTCTCCAATGCATGAAAGAGAAAAGTGAAAGTGAAGTCGCTCAGTCTGTCCGACTGTTAGCGACCCCATGGACTGCAGCCCACCAGGCTCCTCCGTCCATTGGATTTTCCAGGCAAGAGTACTGGGGTGGGGTGCCATTGCCTTCCCCGGGCCAAAAGTGCAAACAACCCAAATGTCCATTTAGTGATGAATAGATAAGCAAAATGTGATATATCTAAACAAGGGAATATTTTTGGCAATTAGCAGGAATGAAATTGTGATGCACTCTATAATGTGGTTGAACCTTGAAAATATTATGCTAAGTCAAAGAAGCCAGTCACTGAAGACTACATATTACGTGATTCCATTTATATGAAATAGTTAGAACAGGCAAATCTATAAAGACAGACAGTGGATTTGTGTTTGCCTAGGGCTGGAGGTTGGTTGTGGGAGAAATGAGGAGTGAGTACTAAGGGGTTCAGGGTTTCCTTTGAGTGATGAAAATGTTCTAAACGTAGGTCTTGGTCATGATTGCAAAACTCCATGAATGTGTTAAAACCTACCGATTTGCACACTTTAAGTGGGTGAACTTTTGCCACGTGAATTGTACTCACTGAAACTGTTGCTGTGTTCAGTTGCTTTAGTCATGTCTGACTCTTTGAAACCCTATGACTAGCTGGCCAGGCTCCTCTGTCTGTGGAATTCCCCAGGTAAGAATATTGGAGTGGATTGCCATACTATCCTCCAGGGGCTCAGCCCTAGCCAGGGCTTGAACCAGCATCTCCTGTGTCTTCAGCATTGCAGACAGATTCTTTACTGCTGAGCCACTGGGAAAGCCCCCACTGAAACTTGTTAAAATATCAATGTATAAAGATGATGCTAATGATTAATATCATTATTATTCATACAATGATTCTGTTGTGTAGCAGTTTTGGAATTAGGGATATATTTTCCTAAGTGGCTTGCCTGGGAATCATTTCCACTCACAGCCATGAATACATGAAAATTCTGGTGTTTCAGAATAAAACAAAGACTTTGGTTTGATTCCCTTCTCAGCTACCATTGAGTTGTGTGTGTTATTGAACAAATTTTTGAACCTAACACCTAAAGTTCCCTAATTTCTATAAACAAGGACCACAATGCTTTCTGAACAATGCTAGAACAGGAGATGTAAATGTTTAGCATAAAGCTGGAACTTTCTACCTGTACGATAAATGTTATTTCCATCTTCTATTTCAAAAAGCTTTTCCAGCTCTTCTGCCCTGAATGGGACAGGTAAGAAATACTGCCTGAGTTACCTGGCCAAAACTGTGGATAGAAGGGTGGCTGGCATTGTCCACGAATTTCTTTCCATGAGTAATCATTGGGTTTTTAAAGCTTTTGAGGAAGGATGAAAAGATCTCATGAAGAGCTAAGAACTTTCTCAACAGATTGCTTATTCTCTAAAGAATAATTAAAATACATATCATGCAGTGGTTTTCAGAGTCTGGACACTTTCTTCTCAGAAGTCCTTGACAGTTAGAACAAAGAATTTTCCCCGGATGGTATGTGCAGGGCCAGAACAGCCCAGGGGCAAGGTGGAAGGAGTGATTGACTGGAGTTGTAGTCCTGACTTTGCTCAATCAATTAATTCTATAGCTCAGTTTGCCCTTCTACTAAATGGGGTTAAAACTTGCCCATCAACCTTTTTCTCCCTTGGAGAATGACTTTGGGGAAACAGACTAGAACACTCTGACCTATTTGGAAAGAAGATCTCAAGTGAAAATAAGGTTTTCATTAGCATCATTACTGTTTTCTACTTCTAATTTTTCTAATTTGGTGGTATTGTGTAGTTATCTATATCTAATATGGGCTTCCCTGGTGGCTCAGTGGTAAAGAATCTGCCTGCCAAGGTAGGAGATGTAGGTTCGATCCCTGGGTTCAGAAGATCCCTGGAGACGGAAATGGCAACCCATTCCAGTACTCTTGCCTGGAAAATCCATGGACAGAGGAGCCTGATGGGCTATAGTCCACGGGGTTGAAAAGAGTTGGGCATGACTTAGCAACTGAACGACAGCAACGCCACAATAATATTGCATAATAACACATAAATCTGCATGCAACTGTATTGCATAATAACCCATGTAAATCTTCATGCAGCTGTGGTGGCCCACTTGTGCCTCATTGCCTCCCCTCCTCTGCTAAGCCTGTGCTCTGTGGTGTGGACCATTTCTCAGCCCCTGTATTCCTGCTATCTGGATGCTCAAGCTTCATGACTACAGGGATGTGGTGGGAATTGCTGGAACCCACAGCAGTCGTGAGGATTAGAGAGAGCATCATAACAGTAGACTTCCTAACCCTGGGCCCTGGTTCAGAAGCTATGTGTGTCTTCAAGCCTTCAACAAGTGCATATGATGTTTCTGCTACCTACTATACTTTGTTTCAGGCTCTCGGGATGCAGCAGTGAAGGAAAAATGTCAGAAATCTCTTCTCTAATGTATACGTGTGTGGGGTCAGGGAGAGTGATGACAGTGAGTTGGAACATGACATAGGAAGTAAGATACATACCATGTTAGATGGCAGTAAGTGTTATGGAGGAAAATAAACCAAGGAAAGAAGATGAGAAAGCATTGAAATTATGCACATTTGGTGAGTTGAAGGAGGTGAGGTTGTCACTCTGAGGAAATAAGGTGAAAGATGCAGAGGATCTAGAGATGAGAAGACTCTGGGATGGGAGTATTCTGAGGGTCTTTGAGGCTGGACTGGTGTTAGCAAGGGAGATGGTAGGAGATGAGGTCAGAGAAATGATGAGGCTAGGACTGAGGGTCGTATAGCACAGGGGTAGGTGAATTACCTCTGGCCAAATCTGACACACCCTCCTGTTTTTATAAATAAAGTTCTATTAGAGTACAGCTACATTCATTGATGTATATATTATTTATGGCTGCTGTACTGCTAAATGGCAGAGTTCAGGAGTGTTACAGACTGTATGAAGCCTAAAACATTTACTACCTTGCCCTTTACAGAAAAGGGATGCTGGTCTCTCGAATAGGGCCGTGCAAGAATTATTTCCATTTTTTTCCATGTCAGACAGGGTACTGAGTACTTCGAGGTGAAAGAATACAGCCTGTGCCCTCAGGATGCTAATAGTTTAGTGAGGAGAAAGTTATGTAGACTGGCAATGAAAACATAGCACCATACTCTCAAAGCTATGCTTTTTCCAGTAGTCATGAATGGATGTGAGAGTTGGACCATAAAGAAGGCTGAGTGCTGAAGAATTGATGCTTTTGAATTGTGGTGTTGGAGAAGATTCTTGAGAGTCCCTTGGACTGGAAAGAGATCAAGCTTGTCAATATTAAAGGAAATCAATCCTGAGTATTCATTGGAGGGACTGATGCTGAAGCTGAAGCTCCAATAATTTGGCCACCTGATGGGAAGAGCTGACTCATTAGAAAAGACCCTGATGCTGGGAAAAACTGAAGACAGGAGGATAAGGGAATGACAGAGGACAAGATGATTGGATGGCGTCACACCAAATCAATGGGCATGAGCTTGAGCAAGCTCCAGGAGATAGTGAAGGACAGGGAAACCTGGCATGCTGCAGTCCATGGGGTCATGACACATGACTGAGCGGCTGAACAGCAACAACAACCATGCTTTCACACATTGCTCTGGGTTTTATAGAACAGGTCAAGCAATTTGGAAGACTGTTTCTGTCTACCAAAGCTAAACACAGTTATCCGCAATAACCCGACACTTCCACTCCTGTGTTTATACCCAACAAAAATAAGTGCCTGTGTTTACTAACAGGGATATATAGGAAGTGTCCAGGAAACTTCATTCATGACAGCCCCCTAGTGGAAACACATCTATATAGCCATCAACATTTGAATGGATACACGCATTCCAGGATCTTTATTGGAATACTATACATCCATGAAAAATAGCACCTGACACTACATACAAGTACATGGATGAATTTCACAAACCTGATGTTGAATGGAAAATCCAGACAGGAAAGAACTCTGCTTTCATGATTTGATTTCAGGAATATGAAGTTCAAAAACAGGCATAACTGATGTATTCAGGGAGAGGTCAGAATAGTGATTATCTTTATGTCTGATAGCTCAGTTGGTAAAGAATCCACCTGCAATGCAGGAGACCCCAGTTAGATTCCTGGATCTGGAAGATGTGCTGGAGAGGGAATAGGCTACCTACTCCAGTATATTTGGGCTTCCCTTGTAGCTTAGCTGGTAAAGAATCTTCCTGCAATGTGGGAGACCTGGGTTGGAAAGATCCCCTGGAGAAGGGAAAGGCTACCCACTCCAGTATTCTGGCCTGGAAAATTGCATGGACTATATATAGTCCATGGGATTGCAGAGTCAGGCACAACTGAATGACTTTCACATTCACTTCACTTTTGATTATCTAGCTTGGAGGGCAGAAGAAGACTTTTGGGAGTCTTAAAATCTTCTGTATCTTAACTGGGTGTAGTCACATGACTTTTGCATACATAAAAATTAATTGAGCTCTATCTTTAACATTTTTGTACTTTACTGATGTAGAATATTAGTGTTAGTTGCTCAGCTGTGTCCAGCTATTTGTGATTCCATGGACTGTAGCACACCAGCCTCCTCTGTCCATGGAATTCTGCAGGAAAGAATACTGGAGTGAGTAGCCATTTCATTCTCCAGAGGATCTTCCCAACCCAGGGATTGACCTTGTGTCTCCTGCCTAGGCAGGAGGATTCTTTACTGTCTGAGCTACCAGGTAGTTTATGCCTTGGTTAATACATAAAAAATGAAAATACAGAACCACTTCTATAGAATTGATAATAAGTGCTATGCCTATGCAGAAAACTGAGAGACTAGCAGCTGAGGGAAGATAGGAATGCTGTCTACTGGAGTCAAAAATTGAGCTTCAGGAGTTAAGCTTTCCCTGGAAGACCAGAGTAGAAAGAATGTCCTAGGAGAGGAAACAGCATATGAAAAGTCTGAAAAACAAGACTTATTCAGGATTCTTATTTGAATTTCTTTTTGTTTATAATTCATTTTCATGTTTTTCAGTTATTGTAATTTTCAACTCAACCATTTCTATTTTATTCCTTTTTAGACTTTTATACAAATAAAACTAACATACTATGTCTTTTCCTTTCAAAATATACAATTCAGTCATTTTCAGTAACTTCACAAGACAGTGCAACCACCGCCATTCTAAGTCCAGAATATATTCATCGTCTCAGAAACAAACCCCATACCCATTGGTAATCACTATCAATTCTCTTCTCTTCCAGTCCTTGGAAACTTCTAATCTAATTTCTCCCTCTGGATTTCTCTATACTAGACATTTCACCTAAATTGAATTATGCAATATATGCTCTATCAGGTCTGGCTTCTTTTCAAGGCTTATTCATGTTTTAGCATGACTAAGCAGTATTTCAATCAGTGAACTAAAATGGACTGGAATGGGTGAATTTAACTCAGATGGCCATTATATCTACTACTGTGGGCAAGAATCCCTTAGAAGAAATGGAGTAGCCATCATAGTCAACAAAAGAGTCCGAAATGCATTATTTGGGTGCAATCTCAAAAAGGACAGAATGATCTCTGTTTGTTTCCAAGGCAAACCACTCAATATCACAGTAATCCAAGTCCATGCCCCAACCAATAATGCTGAAGAAGCTGAAGTTGAACAGTTCTATGAAGACCTACAAAACTGTCTAGAAACTAACACCCAAAAAAGATGTCCTTTTCATCATAGGGGAGAGGAATGCAAAAGAAAGAACTCAAGAGATACCTGGAATAACAGGCAAATTTGGCCTTGGAGTACAAAACAAAGCAAGTCAAAGGCTAACAGAGTTTTGCCAAGACAATGCAGTGGTCATAGCAAACACCCTCTTCCAACAACACAAGAGAAGACTCTATACATGGACATCACCAGACGGTCAATACCGAAATCAGATTTATTATATTCTTGCAGCCAAAGATGGAGAAGCTCTATAGAGTCAGCAAAAACAAGACCAGGAGCTGACTGTGGCTCAGATCATGAACCCCTTATTGCCAAGTTCAGACTTAACTTGAAGAAAGTAGAGAAAACCACAAGACCATTCAGGTGTGATCTAAATCAAATCCCTTATGATTACACAGTGGAAGTGACAAGTAGATTCAAGGGATTATATCTGATAAACAGAATGCCTGAATAACTATGGAAGGAAGTTTCTTACATTGTACAGGAGGCAGTGATCAAGACCATCCCCAAGAAAGAGAAATGCAAAAAGGCAAAATGATTGTCTAAGGAGGCCTTACAAATAGCTGAGAAAAGAAGAGAAGCTAAAGGCAAAGGAGGAAAGGAAAGATATACCCATTTGAATGCAGAGTTCCAAAGAATAGCAAGGAGAGATTAAAAAAGCCTTACTCAGCTATCAGTGCAAAGAAATAGAATGGAAAAGACTAGAGATCCCGTCAAGAAAGTTAGAGATACCAAGGGGACATTTCATGCAAAGATGGCACAATAAAGGATAGAAATGATATAGATCTAACAGAGGCAGAAGATATTAAGAAAAGGTGGCAAGAATACATAGAAAAAACTATACAAAAAAAATCTTCATGACCTAGATGACCACGAGGGTGTAATCACTCACCTAGAGCCAGACATCATGGAATGCGAAGTCAAGTGGGCCTTCAGAAGCATCTCTATGAACAAAAGTAGTGGAGGTGATGAAATTCCAGTTGAACTGTTTCAAATCCTAAAAGATGATGCTGTGAAAGTGCTGCACTCAATATGCCAGCAAATTTGGAAAACTCAGCAGTGGCCGCAGGACTGGAAAAGTTAGTTTTCATTCCAATGCCAAAGAAAGGTAATGCCAAAGAATGCTCAAACTACCACACAATTGCACTCATCTCACATGCTAGTAAAGTAATGCTCAAAATCCTCCAAGCCAGGCTTCAGCAATACGTGAACCGTAAACTCCCTGATGTTCAAGCTGGTTTTAGAAAAGGGAGAGGAACCAGAGATCAAATTGCCAACATCCGCTGGATCATGGAAAAAGCAAGAGAGTTCCAGAAAATCATCTATTTTTGCTTTATTGACTATGCCAAAACGTTTGTGTGGATCACAATAAACTGTGGAAAATTCTGAAAGAGATGGGAATACCAGACCA
>SJYX01018611.1:21212-151116 GCA_006410675.1 Oreotragus oreotragus | reverse complement strand
TCACATTCCAGGATGTCTGGCTCTAGGTGAGTGATCACACCATCGTGATTATCTGGGTCATGAAGATCTTTTTGTACAGTTCTTTGTATTCTTGCCACCTCTTCTTAATATCTTCTGCTTCTGTTAGGTCCATACCATTTTTGTCCTTTATCGAGCCCATCTTTGCATGAAACGTTCCCTTGGTATCTCTAATTTTCTTGAAGAGATCTCTAGTCTTTCCCATTCTGTTGTTTTCCTCTATTTCTTTGCATTGATCGCTGAGGAAGGCTTTCTTAGCTCTCCTTGCTATTCTTTGAAACTCTGCATTCAGATGCTTATATCTTTCCTTTTCTCCTTTGCTTTTCATTTCTCTTCTTTTCACAGCTATTTGTAAGGCCTCCCCCGACAGCCATTTTGCTTTTTTGCATTTCTTTTCCATGGGAATGTTCTTGATCCCTGTCTCCTGTACAATGTCAGGAACCTCCATCCATAGTTCATCAGGCACTCTATCTATCAGATCTAGTCCCTTAAATCTATTTCTCACTTCCACTGTATAAACACAAGGGATTTGATTTAGGTCATACCTGAATGGTGTAGTGGTTTTCCCTACTTTCTTCAATTTAAGTCTGAGATGAGCTACCCCACGCCGGAGGTCAGGGGCAGCGGTGAATGGTGTAGTGGTTTTCCCTACTTTCTTCAACTTAAGTCTGAGATGAGCTACCCCACGCCCGAGGTCAGGGGCAGCGGCCGAGAGGAAATACCCCATGTTCAAGGTCAGGAGGGGCGGTGGTGAGGAGATAACCCTCGTTAAGGTAAGGAGCAGTGGCTGCGCTTTGCTGGAGCAGCCGTGGAGAGATAACCCATGTCCAAGGTAAGAGAAACCCAACTAAGGCAGTAGGTGTTGCTAGAGACATCAGAGGGCAGACACACTGAAACCATAATCACAGAAAACTAGTCAATCTGATCACATGCACCAAAGCCTTGTCTAACTCAATGAAACTAAGCCATGCCGTATGGGGCCACCCAAGATGGCGGGTCATGGTGGAGAGGTCTGACAGAATGCAGTCCACTGGAGAAGGGAATGGCAAACCACTTCAGCATTCTTGCCTTGAGAACCCCATTAACAGTATGAAAAGGCAAAATGATAGGATACTGAAAGAGGAACTCCCCAGGTGCCCAATATGCTACTGGAGATCAGTGGAGAAATAACTCCAGAAAGAATGAAGGGATGGAGCCAAAGCAAAAACAATACTCAGTTGTGGATATGACTGGTGATAGAAGAAGGTCCGATGCTGTAAAGAGCAGTATTTCATAAGAACCTGGAATGTTAGATCCATGAATCAAGGCAAATTTGAAGTGGTTAAACAGGAGATGGCAAGAGTGAATGTCGACATTCTAGGAATCAGTGAACTAAAAATGGACTGGAATGGGTGAATTTAACTCAGATGACCATTATATCTACCACTGTGGGCAGGAATCCTTTAGAAGAAATGGAGTAGCCATCATGGTCCACAAAAGAGTAAAAAATGCAGTATTTGGATGCAATCTCAAAAATGACAGAATGATCTCTGTTTATTTCCAAGGCAAACCATTCAGTATCACAGTAAGCCAAGCCTATGCCCCAACTAGTAACACTGGAGAAGCTGAAGTTGAATGGTTCTGTGAAGACCTACAAGACCTTTTAGAACTAACACTCAAAACAGATGTCATTTTCAATATAGGGGGCTGGAATGCAAAAGTAGGAAGTCAAGAAACACCTGGGGTAACAGGCAATTTGGCCTCGGAATACAGAATGAAGCAGGGCAAACGCTAATAGAGTTTTGCCAAGAGAATGCATTATTTCCAAGGCAAACCATTCAGTATCACAGTAAGCCAAGCCTATGCCCCAACTAGTAACACTGGAGAAGCTGAAGTTGAATGGTTCTGTGAAGACCTACAAGACCTTTTAGAACTAACACTCAAAACAGATGTCATTTTCAATATAGGGGGCTGGAATGCAAAAGTAGGAAGTCAAGAAACACCTGGGGTAACAGGCAATTTGGCCTCGGAATACAGAATGAAGCAGGGCAAACGCTAATAGAGTTTTGCCAAGAGAATGCATTGGTCATAGCAAACACCTTCTTCCAACAACACAAGAGAAGACTCTTTACATGGACATCACCAGATGGTCAGCACTGAAATCAGATTGATTATATTCTTTGCAGCCAAAGATGAAGAAGCTCTATACAGTCACACAAACAAGACTTGGAGGTGACTGTAGCTCAGATCATGAACTCCTTATTGTCACATTCAGATATCTTTATAAGTGATGCTAAACTTACATAGTGCATATACTATATAGGTCATAATTATAGTACTCTGAGAATGAGGCTTTTAAAGAGCTATAGACTCTTTTATTCCCTTTGTTTTGCTCCCCTCGATGGCTTACAGGCTATTGATTTTCACTTGAAATTGATCAGTTATCTTTCAGAGCTAACAAAGAGCTGGAGAGTAGGCAAAGGAACTAGGACAAGTTAAAAGGTTACAAAGCTCACTGTTCTTAGTACAATTGTGCTATTTGGGGGGAGGGCATACATGTTCCCTTAGATTGCTTCAAGTGTTTGATTAATTCCAGTTTTGGTGAAGTTTTTTTTTATTATTAAAGTTTTTCAAGTTTTCTTATTGCTTTTATGGAGGAAAGAATTTTCAGAGGGCTGTGCTTCATAACTTTTGCTGATGTTCTCAACTTTCTTGAGTATATTTGTGGCACGGATGTTAACACATGCCAGCAAGAACTTATGGTCTAGTTGGAGAGAGAAAGAATATGTGCAAGAATTATAGAGCAATGGAGAATGTTTTAGAGTCTTGCTACTAAATTGTTGTCCAAGGGCCAGCATCATCAATAGCATCAGAAACTTATAAGGAGGACAGAATCTCAAGTCCCTCCCTATATCTACTGCATTTTAATATTTTAGCAAGATCCCTACGTGACTCATATTCACATTGAAGTTTGAGATGCATTAATGTCATGGACTTCTTGCTAGGTTAAGCAATGCCAGATGCTGCTACCCATAACTCTCTATCCCAATCTTAGTGGCTTAGCACAATACTTTTATATTCAATTTTGGTGGCTGAGAGCTGTCCACTATCTGATGGCACAGAGATCTAGGCTCTCTTTACTTTGTGACACTATCATAGAAACATGTGACTTCCAAGTTTTCTACTTAAAGAAAGAAAGGAATGGAGCTAGCGTGCTGCCTCTTAAATGCCTCAGCCAAGAAGTGGCACAGAAAACTTATTCTCACGTCTGTTGGCATGAACCATTCATACAGCTCCAAGCTAGCTGCAAGTAAGTTGGAGAATGTAGAGATGGTGTGCTTGGATTATTTTTGGAGCATCATTTCTGCTTCTCTCCTTCAGAGAGTTTCATATCTTCCAATAGGGATATTCAGAGGAAGGGTAAGTCCATTCTTAGAGGAATCCAGAAAAAAGTTATAAACAAAGTCTATCTTTGGTTTAGGGCTTAGAAGATAGATTGATTCTAAAAGTTAAACCAGCAGAGAAATGTAGATATGAGAGAAAGAAAGGAGAGCATTAGTTTAATACAATGTTGGAGGAAGAAGAACTGGGCATCAATATTTATTCAGAGGGAAAGATATGTTGAAGATATTTCATGAAATCATCTGTGCTCACTATAAACTTGAAAACAAGTATTGCCAGATAGCTTCTTTTGAGTTTGATTTGGGTAGACTGAATGAGTTGGGATTGTGAATCCTAATGAGTAATAATAGGTAAAAGTGAAATTATATCCTTATCCATCTGCCCAGGAAAGAACAATGGGATAGGGATTAATGAATGTAGACTGGACCTTTGGGGACTGCCTATCTAATCCCTACTCTATTGGACAGTCACTCCGGGGTTTGAGGTCTGACTGTTAACACTGCTGAGCTTTCAGGGAGTGTCAACCTAGATGAGCAGTTTGTAAATCAGCAGTCCTTGACCCTGGCTGCAGATGAAAATCATCCACAAAGCTTGCAAAAAGTTCCAGACCAAAGGAAACACTCTCTGGGGATGTGGTTGAGACATCTGTATAAATTCTGGGTAAAGAAATCCTGGTCTGTCCCAGTGGGCTTCAAACTTTAATTTGCATGTAGATTGCGTGAGGATCCTGTGCACATGAAGATTCTGAGTCAGTGGGTCAGGAGTGTGACTTGAGATTTGTTTTTTTTTTTTAATTTGGGGCTGCCCTGGGTCTTCACTGCTGCGTGCGGACTTCTTGCAGCTGTGGCGAGAAGGGTCTGCTCTCTAGCGGTGCACGGGTTTCTCACTGCAGTGGCTCCTCTTGATGCAGAGCAGGGGCTCTCGGGTGCAAGGGCTTCACTCGTTGTGAGGCATGCGCTTACTTGCTCCAGGGCATGTGGGATCTTCCCAGACCAGAGATTGAACCCCTGTTCCTGCATTGGCAGGTGGTTCCCCAGTCATTGGACCAGCAAGGAAGTCCTAGATTCCGCACTGCTGACAAATTTCTAAATGATGCTGAGGCTACTGGTTCTGCATCCATTGAGGCCTGAATCATGTTAAATAATTCATCAATTTTAAAAGTTTTTTTTTCCAACTTCACCAGATTGGGGAGTGATTTTGGCATTGTCTAGAAGGGGGCTGGGTGGGCTCAAGCAGAGAAGCCTCTAGAGGAAGAAGTGAAATGTTTGCACTCAGAGGCTAATCCATTGCCTCCTCACGGGTATCAGTAAGATGTGTGAGCTGGCGCTGCTCATCTCTCATGTCAACACTCCCCTTACACTGAGGGCAGGCAGTGCTGCCTCTGGGGATGCAAGACAGACTGATCAGAAGGAGCCAGAGTGAGGTCATGTATCAACACAAACTGTGCTGCGCCCCTGGTGGATGAGGACAGGAAGAAGCATGAACCTGGGAAAATCACAGGCAGGAAGCCTCCGGAATCCAGCCAGTCACTTTCACATGCATTATGCCAGTTCATTCTTGATCAAAAATACCCTCAAAGGTTGGCATTATTACCTGCATTTTTTAGATTGGAAAATTGTGCCTCAGAGAAGGTAAATGGCATATCAGCCTGGAAAACATCTACATGACACCCAAATCCATCTTTTCTTCACGAAAGTGCACTAAAAGTATCTTAAATATTTTTTTAATATTTATTTTTATTTATTATTTATTTGACTGCAATGGGTCTTAGTCATGGTACTCAGGATCTTTAGTTGCAACTTGCAAACTCTTAGTTGCATCATATGGGATCTAGTTCCGTGACCAGGGATTGAACCCAGGCCCTCTGCATTGGGAGCACAGAGTCTTAGCCATTGGACCATCAGGGAAGTCCCAAAAGTGTCTCATATTTTAAGTCATGTTGATACTGGGTAGAGGAACAGGTGACACGTCATCCACTTCTGAATCATTTTATCATGGACATGTTGGACCTGTGGTCCACCTACTGCTTCTCTCTAGTATTTTCCATCCTGTGCAATTAATCTGATGATATGGAGACAAGAAGAAACGCTCTATAAATGGAAGCTGTGCAAAAGGAGGCAATGATACTCCAAGAATTATGGAGAACTGCTTTCTTGGTTCTTCCCATCTTTCAGAGTCTACCATCATGAAGGTCAGAAAAAGGAAATACATCCAATGCAATATAATTTTGATGTATTGAACATGGGGGTACATGTGTCCTTTTGAACTACAGTTTTTTCAGGATATATGCCCAGTAATGGGATTACTATGTCATATGTTTATTTTTAGTTTTAGTTTTCTAGGGAAGTTCCATACTGTTCTGTACAGTGACCGTACCAGATTACATTCCCACCAACAATGTCAGAGGATTCTCTTCACTCCACACCCGCTCCAGCACTTACTGTTTGCAGATCTTTTGATGATGCCCACTCTGACTGGTGTGAGACTAATACCTCACTGTAGTTTTGACGTGGTGCACTTCTTGTTGTTGTTCCGTCCTTAAGTCGTGTCAGACTCTTGGCGACCCCGTGGCCTGCAGCATGCCAGGCTCCTCTGCCCTCCACTGTCTCCCAGAATTTGCTCAAATTTATGTCCTTTGAGTCAGTGATGCAATCTAACCATTTTCATGCTCTGCTGCCCTCTTCTCCTTTTGCCTTCAATCTTTCCCAGCATTAGAACCTTTTCCAAAGAGTCAGCTCTTTGTAGCAGGTGGCCAAAGTATTAGAGCTTCAGCTTCAGCATCACTCCTTCCAATGAATATTCAGGGTTGATTTTCTTTAGGATTAACTGGTTTGACCTCTTTGCAGTCCACAGGGCTCTCAAGAGTCTTCTCCAGCACAGTTTGAAAGCATAAGGATACTTGATCTTATGATTTTTTTTTTTTTTACCTATATACTAGCTGTCTCAATCACCTGCTGGGACAATGCTTGGAAAACTTTTCGTGAATGGGCTAGATATATTTTAGGCTTTGTAGGTCATACTCAGCTCCATGGAAAATTAGTACATTGAATTGGTGTGTCTGTGTTTTGTTAAAACTGTGTTTACAAAAATAGACAGTGGGATAGATCTGATTCCAGGCTGTAGTTTGCTGACTACCTGCTCTAGGAGATAAGTCCTGTGAAGACCTTGTCTTGTATCCAACAATATGCCCAGCATTAAGTGGCATGTAATAAGTTTACCTATTTATTTATTATTATCATTATTAATTTTGGCTGTGCTAGGTCTTTATTGCAGTGTGTGGGCTTCTTTAGTTGTGGCATGGGTGCTTAGTTGCCCCACAGCATGTGGGATCTTAGTTCCCTGAACAGGGATCAAACCCACATCTCATGCATTAGAAGCTTGTTAACAACTGGAAAAAGTTAAGAAGGATTCTTAACAACTGGAAGAGGGAAATCCCTAATAAATTTATTTTTAAGTAAATGAGTGACTGAGTGAATGAATAACTTAATGAATGAATCCACTACCTCAGGGGGACACAGGAAAACACAGGAGAACATAGACAATAAAAGAAGTAAGTTGTAGGCTTTTGAAGCTGAAATCCCCTCTTCTAAGACAGTGTGCTATCTCTGCTGTCATGACTTGTACAATTCTTATAAAGAGAATTTTTTTTTTAAAGTAGTGTAAGAGCCCAGTAGAGAGAGTTGGTTGTATCATTTCTAGCAGATTAACTCAAGTCCCTGCTGCTGCTGCTGCTGCTAAGTCGCTTCAGTCGTGTCCGACTCTGTGCAACCCCATAGACGGCAGCCCACCAGGCTCCCCTGTCCCTGGGATTCTCCAGGCAAGAACACTGGAGTGGGTTGCCATTTCCTTCTCCAATGCATGAAAATGAGAAGTGAAAGTGAAGTCGCTCAGTCGTGTCCGACTCTTAGCGACCCCATGGACTGTAACCTATGAGGCTCCTCCGTCCATGGGATTTCCCAGGCAAGAGTACTGGAGTGGGGTGCCATTGCCTTCTCTGAACTCAAGTCCCTAATGGATCTTAATTCTTTGCAAAAATATTAGAAAAATGGAATCCTCTGTCTCAGAACCTTGCCCAGAATGATTATTTTGTAGCATCAAACATCAAGGCTATTTTGGAGCATGGGAGAAATGGCCTAGTTTTCATTCCTTGCATATTCCTTGAGAATTAAGTAAATACCATGGACTTAAGAACTCAGAGCCTTAGGTCTTAGATCAAAATTGGTTTTGTGTTGACTAAACAGACTGGGCAATATAATCAGCCACCCCAGAGGAAATGAGACCAGTCTGGGGCCACTGAGAAGATGTGAGGATAAGTGGATAAGACCAGTGGCAGCTGGTAGATTATTTCTCTTTGAGAGTAACTCTCACCCATGCCTCTTCTGGCCAAGACAGACATCATCACTCTTGACGACTGCAAAATGGGCATAGAAGCAGTTGTTGTTTAGTCACTAAGCCATGTCTGACTCTTTGTGACCCCTTGAACTGAAGCACACCAGGCTCTCCTGTCCTTGACTATCTTCCGGAGTCTGCTCAAACTCATGTTCCCTGCGTCGGTGATGCCATCCAGCCATCTCATCCTCTGTCACCCCCTTCTTCTGCCTTCAATCTTTCCCAGCATCAGGGTCTTTTCCAATGAGTTGACTCTTCCCATCAGGTGGCCAAAGTATTGGAACTTCAGCATCAGTCCTTCCAATGAATATTCAGGGTTGATTTCCTTTATGATTGACTTGTTTGATCTCCTTGCTGTCCAATTGACTCTCTAGAGTTTTCTCCAGCACACAATTCAAAAGCATTAGTTCATCGAGTTAGGTCTTATAACGATGCTGTTTTCATGAGACTGCATTGTCCCTGGTCTTGTGAGCTTACGTCTATGGAACAATTCAGTTGTCAGCAGTTCCAGCCTAACAAGACTTTATTTCATGAAGATGCTTCTTCACTCTTTCAGGAAGACTTATTTGAGGGACTTCCTAAGAATCTTTAGATTCCACACATTAGGGGTTTGAGGGAAAATAGGGCATTTGATTGCAGAAACATTCCTGCCATCTGGAAGAGGGCATTTTGGAAAATAATGAAGTTTCTATAGGTACAGTAAGTTCAAAGATGCAAACGTGAGGCCTACTAATGAAAACCTGATGGAACTGGTGACCCAGAGAAAGGACAAAGAGAGACAAGAAGAAGAAGTAACTGAGGAACTAAAGAGATCCGCAATGCCAGAAATGGCAAGGGAAGTATCTTTATCTGATGAGGCACTATTAGTTTTTGAGACTCATTCGTGAAGGATGCAGGGGCGATTCAGAATGCAATCCAGTGCTACTATGTTATCTATGATGAGGAAAAAAGAGCTACTACTAAGACGTCACTAGATTGTTTTTTCAAGCGAGTAGGTAGAATTGAATCCAGCTAGGAACAGGACTTGTGCCGTCAATGTCAAGCATGGGTGAAATTGTAGCTTGTGCTCCGCCTCCTATTGCCGATGACCCTTCAGCTCTACCATCTCCCACCTCCTCTCCCTCCTCCAGTTAGCAACTTTTCTTGTCTGTTCACTTGATGCCAGCCCCTGTACACAAGCTGTTGTATTGTACTACTATACTTTCAAGGTACTATACTGTAAGATTAAATGCTTTTTTATTTTTGTGTTTGTTCTTTATGTATTATTTGTGTGAAAAGTACTAAACACCTGTTACAGTACAGTACTATATATAGCCACTCGTGTTAGTTGGGAACGTAGTCTAATGTTGTACTTACGAACAAGTTAGTCTTACAAACTTGCTCTCAAACAGAATTTGTTCATATGCAGGGGACTTACTGTACAAGGAGTGTATGTGGACCTGTGCTGCCTCCAGGAACCTAAGACTAAGCAAGGAAGGGCAGGTAACATATGTCATGGGCTACTGTCCACATTCAGTTCAGTTCAGTTCAGTCACTCAGTTGTGTCCAACTCTTTGTGACCCCAAGGACTGCAGCACACCAGGCCTCCTTGTCCATCACCAACTCCCGGAGTTTACCCAAACCCATGTCCATTGAGTCTATGATGCCATCCAACCATCTTGTCCTCTGTCATCCCCTTCTCCTCCTGCCCTCAATCTTTCCCAGCATCAGGATCTTTTCAAATGAGTCAGCTCTTCGCATCAGGTGGAGTTTCAGCTTCAACATCAGTCCTTCCAATGAACACTCAGGATTGATCTCCTTTAGGGTGGACTGGTTAGATCACCTTGCTTTTCTGTAAATTAACTCTTGGAGGAGTTTTGTCCCTCAAAACAATTATCTATCTAAAACACATACACAGTCATGGCACAACTATTATGCTGTCACTGACCTCTGGTTAACTAACAGGTCACATCTAAAGTCCTAAGCTTGGCCACCGGGCCTCTTTGTGATTCAGTCCCCACTTACTCTCCACTTTTACCTCTGACCTTGCTGTTTCCTGCCTCAAACTATTTGCTTGTGTTGTTTCCCCTGTCCAAATTATCTTTCCCTTCTCTTTTGCATGGTGACTACCTCTTCATTTTTTTCTTTACTATAAAGTCCCACTAACTCACCCAATCATGATTGCTACCTCCCTCCCTGGACTCCTTAATAAATTTATTTTTATTTTTGGTTGCCCTGGGTCTTCACTGTAGTGTTCAGGTATCTCCTGTAGCAGCGCATGGGCTGTATGGCACTCAGGGTTCAGTAGTTGCAGTTCATGGGCTCTAGAGCATGGACTTGGTAACTGTGGTTCACGGACTTGGTTGCTCTGAGGCATGTGGGGTAACACAGTCATGGCACAACTATTATGCTGTCACTGACCTCTGGTTAACTAACAGGTCACATCTAAAGTCCTAAGCTTGGCCACCGGGCCTCTTTGTGATCCAGTCCCCACTTACTCTCCACTTTTACCTCTGACCTTGCTGTTTCCTGCCTCAAACTATTTGCTTGTGTTGTTTCCCCTGTCCAAATTATCTTTCCCTTCTCTTTTGCACGATGACTACCTCTTCATCTTTTTTCTTTTCTATAAAGTCCCACTAACTCACCCAATCATGATTGCTACCTCCCTCCCTGGACTCCTTTAATAACTTTATTTTTATTTTTGATTGCCCTGGGTCTTCACTGTAGTGTTCAGGTATCTCCTGTAGCAGCGCATGGGCCGTACGGCACTCAGGGTTCAGTAGTTGCAGTTCATGGGCTCTAGAGCATGGACTTGGTAACTGTGGTTCACGGACTTGGTTGCTCTGAGGCATGTGGGGTCTTCCTGGACCAGCAATACAACCTGTGTCCCTTGCATTGACAGGCAGATTCTTACCCAATGCACCACCAGGGAAGTCCCGTAAATAACTTTGTTAATGGTCTATTCTGGCTTTGTTGCCCAGATTATAATCTGGGAATTCCATCAGGGCAAGGACTGGGGCAGTTGTTCCTGACCTGATGCCTGACAGTCTTTTAATAAATGTTTAAAATGAATGAATGAATGAATGAGTAAATAGATGGACTCTTTCTAGAATGTGAGCTCTCAGAAGACAAAGGACCAGGCATTTTAACTCATGCATTGTCTGAATTTTACAGTGTCTGGCAGTGAACAAAAATGCACTTATTACTTGTTTATAAAATAAATAGGCTATTGAAAGAACATATCTTCCTTCTGATAGTAGAAAAGTCTGGATGCTCAGGGGAGAGTAGCTGCCTTGAATAGAGACACTTTTTATAAGCACAGCATGCACAAATGCTACCATAAGACAGTATCTCAACCAACTTCAACACAAGAACTGTGTGGCATCCCTTAATTGATCACTGGCCTTTAATTCATTAGCCTGGGGCAGTATTGGTTAATGCCAAGTTGTCTTGGGGCAATTATTGGTTGAAGCCCTGTTGTTCCCCAAAGCATCCTAGTTTGAAAGATGAAGCATATGGGCAGCCAAGTTGTGTGCTATGTGAAAGGCATGCATTATATGTGCGTGCTCCCGCCCAGTCACTCAGTCGTGTCTGACACTTTGTGACCCCACCTCTGCCCATGGAATTTTCCAGGGAAGAATACTGGACTGGGTTGCCATTTCCTTCTCCATGGAATCTTCCCGACCCAGGAAGCAAACCCACATGTCTTCTGTCTCCTGCAGTTGTGGGCATATTCTTTACCACCAGCGCCACCTGGGAAGCCCAGGCATACACTATAGGTCTCAGGTTGTCAATGTTTCCACAAAGCTTGAATGTGATAGCACTTGAAGATGGCAATGAGGTAAGAATGATGAGAAAAGTGGCCACAAATTCAAATGCACTGAAGCATCACTAGGTGAGCAAAAGAAAGTGCACAGTAACAGCATGCATGTGTTTGAGGGTTCCAGCAAAGGTTTCACAAGAGAGTCTGGCATTTAAGAAGAGCCCTGATGAATGCAGGATGGGTCCGGCTTCTTACATTCCCCGAAAGCATCTAGACAGTCTTTTCCTGGCCTGTGCTGGTTTTCTCTCTTGCTCTCCCCCGCACCCTTTTTTTGCTCAGTGTCCACACCCTCAAGAATGTCTTTCCTCCTTTTGTGCATTTGAATGTTATTCATTCTTTATGACCCAGATTGAGTCCTACAGTTCAGGGCATCCCACAGTCGCACTGATTCCTATATCCTTAAATGCCTGTAGATCTTAAACCCTCTTCAGTAGGTTTGCCACTTAACATATGGT
Organism: Oreotragus oreotragus; assembly: GCA_006410675.1. Lineage (NCBI taxonomy): Eukaryota > Metazoa > Chordata > Mammalia > Artiodactyla > Bovidae > Oreotragus > Oreotragus oreotragus. Next base: position 139,071 of record SJYX01018611.1, on the reverse strand, counting down.
GCCTTTTAACTTTCCTTGCCATGTGTAGCATCTCCCTTAACTCTAAGCAAAAGGAAAATTTGCTGGTGAGAATCCAAAAGGTTTGGCTGGGGGAACAGGCAATGGAAGCTAGCCCTCTTGGAATGAATATGGGAAGAATATGGGACAGAGACGTAGCCCAGAGCAGGAGGAATGGCTCCTTCCTGGTGACTTGGGACAGTAGACTTTCCATGGATGTACAGGGAGAAAGGAAGGAGACACACAAGGCTCTAAGGTAGACTTTCCCGGTACCTTGGATTGAGCAACCACTGAGCATATGGCTCCAAGTGATGGTGGCAGAAGCCTTTTCCTGTTGCTGACATAAGAAGGCACTGGTTTATTCCAGGTCCTGCTCATACCCAAGCTCTACCCAAGGTTGGAAGGTCTAGGAATGGTAGGCTGTCCAGAGGCACAGGTACAATGATGGAAGGTATGGCGTAGGGCAGGGATGTTCCCATGAGGCCCATAGATTCTTCAGGAGCAAGGGACAGTCACTGATGGACAGTATCAATGACAGAAAGAAACACCTCCAGAATAATTTTCCTATTTTAATTCAGAGAAAAATGTTGGAGAGGCTGAGATACCAAACCGTTGTGCTGAAATGAATGAATACCCTGATGTTAGTTTGAAGCTGGTGATCTGGGAAACACCTATTAAATTACATGCTTTTCTTTTCTTTTTTTTCAGTTTTCTTCCTATTTCCTCCTTTCTCTCATTTCCTTCTTCCCTTTCTTCCTTCCTTATTTCATTCCTTCCTCTCCCTCCCTTCCTGCTCTCCTTTCTTCCTTCCTTCCCTCTTTTTCTCCTTTCTTTTTCTATCAGTCGACTTCAACCTGAATATACGTTCTGGAAGGAATTAGCAACTGGATGTAACCATTTGTATAACCACAGTATTTATCCTGATGCTCTGAATTTGGTAGGTCATAGGTGCTTAATATATGCTTTCTGATTGAATGTTAGGCTGAGAATGTTCAATAGGCACTATTTTTTTTTGTCTGAATTGCTCTTGAAATGCAGACATTGGACATTAACNAACCATTTGTATAACCACAGTATTTATCCTGATGCTCTGAATTTGGTAGGTCATAGGTGCTTAATATATGCTTTCTGATTGAATGTTAGGCTGAGAATGTTCAATAGGCACTATTTTTTTTTGTCTGAATTGCTCTTGAAATGCAGACATTGGACATTAACCATGGTCCTTGATTATGTAAGGGGGGAAAACCCCTCATGAACAAGAAGTCAGGGTCTAGAACCCAAACAGTCTGAACGAAAGAGAACACCTAGAGTTAGGAAGCTAGCTGAGCAGAGCATGTCTTCCTGAGCAGAACACAGCATCCCTCAGGTCCCCATGGGCTCTTGCATGTGTGTGTGCTAAGTCACTTCAGTCGTGTCTGACTCTTGGTGACCNTAGGAAGCTGGCTGAGCAGAGCATGTCTTCCTGAGCAGAACACAGCATCCCTCAGGTCCCCATGGGCTCTTGCATGTGTGTGTGCTAAGTCACTTCAGTCGTGTCTGACTCTTGGTGACCCCATGGACTGTAGCCCACCAGGCTCCTCTGTCCATGGGGATTCCCCAGGCAAGAATACTGAAGTGGGTTGCCATGCCCTCCTCCAGGGACTCCTCCTGGCACAGGGATCGAACCCGAGTCTCTTAGTCTCTTGCACTGACACTAGCGCCACCTGGGAAGCCCAATCATGGGCTGTTAGATAGCACTAAAGTGGCCAGTTTAGGGAAGGAGAAGGAAAGTAAGAGAGGAAGATTCAAGATTCTTTTGATTTTATTTTGTGCATGAATTGGGAGATGGTGACAGAAACTTCTGTTTGGGGATTGGTGCATACGTGGCTACTTTGACAAGTTTCCAAACCTCTTTCTCTTGCTGCTGCTTTTGTTAAGTCATTTTGCCATCACCACCTGTTCACTGATCTTCCCAGCTCAGCCCTCTAAGTGCTTTTAAAATTTAGACACCATTCTGGACTTAGAAACCAAGAATATACTGATGAATCCCTTCCTTTCTTCATGACACCTCCGTGGATGGAACTGCACACTTACAGCAACTTTCCAAAGTGTGGGTGACCTTTCCCACTTTAGAAAGACCTTCTCTTTGGATGGCCTTGACTTAGACTTCCTGGTAGACCAGGTATAGTGGAGGCTGGAGATCCCGGCCCAGCTGGTCTCCAAGGACATGTTAGGAAGCACTGACTTCAAAGTTTAGTTTAAAAGCAGCATCTTTAGAAGAACATACCCCTCAAGAATCTGACTTTTTTCCCCAAGAATGAAGAAAAAAAGCACTAAAGGTCCTCTTTCTTCAGAGCCTTCAAGAAGTTGCCTTAGAGGCATTGCTTGCTCAGGAAAAAGACACTGGTATTGCATGAATCATCTGCTACCCTTCTCTCTAATGACTGTAAACTACAATTTCCTTAAGTGTCCATGCTTTGCCTACCTCTGTACCTTTTGACATGCTATTCCTGCTTCCCAGGACATGCTACTCCCTTATTCCCTTGGATAGACCTATTAAACGCCTAACTCCTCTTTCCAGAAGCAGCCAACTCAAGAGCACCTCCTCTGTGAACCTCTCCAGGCTTTCTCCCCAGATATGTGTCAAACTACATTCTCTACTAATCTTTAGTAGAGAAATAATATTTATAAAAGTGTAGTCACTCAGTCGTGTCTGACCCTTTGCGACCCCGTGGACTGTAGCCCACCACGCTCCTCCATCCATGGGATTTTGCAGGCAAGAGTACTGGAGTGGGTTGCCATTTCCTTCTCCAGAGGATCTTCCTGACCCAGGGTAGAGAAATAATATTTATAAAAAATAATAGTAGATAAGAATATTTAATATTTGATTCAGTAATTAAACAGTAATTGCTGCATGCCAGGAACTCTGCTAGGAACTGGAAAAAATAATGAAATGAGATATATATAGACATAGAATCTTGTCATCAGGATTCTTAAAGCTTATCTCTGGCTGGATAGGTGAAATGATATACTTGTCTATTTGTTCTGTGCATAAGAGGAGCGGGGTCTCTGGAATATGGCTGTTTGGGTTCCTATCGCGGCTCTACAACCAGGTAAGCCATGACTAGCAATCTAAATGCTCTGTGCCTCAGTTTCCTTATCTGTAAAATGGAAAATTCATATCACCAGTAGGGCTGTGATGAGAAATAAACGAATCAACATTTACAAAGCGCTTAGAACAGTACTTGAAATTTACTAAGCCCTCTTTAAATTTAGTTATTATTTTTCTAAAGACTCTTCCCCCTGGGGTAGGCTCCTGATATTATTTTTGGGGTACTCCAAATACTTAATGTGTAGTACGTAGCATACAATAAGTGCTTAATAAATATCTGTTAAATGAATGAACCATTATATAACAGACTAGTTTTAAAAAGGAAAGACACTAATTCATACATCTCTTCCAAGGCAGGAAATTCACCATTTGTTCCCTTACTCGGCTTTGACAGCCATCCATGAAACTGTATTAAGCCTGGAGAATTTTCCATCCGCTCCGGTGGCTACTATTGATTTTACCTACTGAGATATTTGGCTCCTTCATAAAAATGAGAAATTATTCACAAACAAAAGAGGAAAACAGTCTTTAAGTGCTTATATCTACAATTCACATGTGATTTAACATTTTTTTTTCCTTTTGGATAGGAATGAAATATCTCTCTCCATTTTGGATAAGAGTGAAAAATGGCTCCAAATCAATTGGTTATTTGGTCTATAGTTATTTCAGAAGATGTATGGAGAAGAGAAAATAATTTTATAAACTGATTTTGCTTGAAAACAGCAGAAGATTGGATTTATTCCCCAACTCAGCCAGAAACCTAGATTTTTATGTTTCGGGGTTTGTTGTAATGGAATTTGCCAGTTAACTAGGTCAAACATTTAGCTTGAATCACCTTTCTGCTCTGCCTAATGATTACTTAGGTAAACTGGCTAACTCAATTACTTTTTTGGAATAGGAGGAAAGTTTTGGTTCAATAAGAGGAATGCCATACCCTGCAGGGATCTAAGAGCCTTCTCTGCCTTTTTACTTAATAACTTATTCTTATTGGGATCAAAGTCTTTTGTTAATACCATATAAGCCTGTCACTGATCCCAGTGTTCCCCAAAGTTCACAGACAGCCAGGTATTAGGTATCACAATGAGACCTAATATATCATTATTCTCTCTGCCCTTTAATAATACCCTACTCAAGGCTTCGCTGGTGGCTCAGTGATGAAGGGTCTGCCTGCAGATGCAGGTGACACAGGTTCGATCCCTGGTTCAGGGAGATCCCACAGGCCACAGGGCAGCTGAGCCTGTGCGCCCCAGCTGTTGAGCCTGTGATCTAGAGCCTGGGGGCTGCAAGCACTGAAGCCTGAGTGCCCCAGAGCCTGTGCTCCACAAGAGGAGCCCCCACATGAGAAGCCCAGGCGCGACACCTAGAGAGGAGCCCCACTCACTGCAACGAGAGGGAAGCCCGTGCGGCAGCAAAGACCCAGCGCGGCCAGAAAGAAATAAATGAGTCTAAAAATTATTAAAAGATAATAATATCCTAGTCATGCTACCAATTATCTAGCACCTTTCACGTTTCAGGTCTTTTCCGTGCGTTATATCACTTAATTCCCATGACCGTAGCCCATAACCATCTTCGTGACAACTCAGTGGCTTATCACACGAATGCTTTAGTCAAAATATATATTTCGCTCGTGTCTCAGTTCAAGCACGTGCTGCTAGGGTGGCTTCCACAGGGATTCAGGGATCCAGGCTTCTTCCATCTGGTAACTCTGTCCTCCCCCAGGACACTGGAAAGCTCCACTGGACCCTTCCGTTCACTGGGAGACCAGAAAAGAGTGTAATGGCTTGAGTTGTGTTCTCTATCAGGACATGCCTGAGTCCTAACCCATTAGCTGTGCAGGTGACCTCCCTTGGAAATAGGGTCTTTGCAAATACAATGACAATATAGATTAAGATGGGGTCATACTAGGGCAAAGTAGGTCCTACATCCAATGACTGATGTCTCTGTAAGGAGAGAAAGGTTTGAAGATTCAGGGACGATCCAGGGAAGAAGGCCATGCGATGACTGAGCCAGAGATCAGAGTAAGCCAAAAGCTGTTGGCAACCACCAGGGTTAAGAAAGAAGGCTTTCTTGATTATCCAGTGGTCAAGAATCCACCTTGCAATGCAGGGCACATGGGTTTGATCTCAGGTCTGGGAAGATCCCACATGCCACAGAACGACTGAACCTATGCGACTCAACTACTGAGCCTGTGCTCCAGAGCTTGTGAGACACACTACTGAAGCCCAGATGCCTACAGCCTGTACTCCACAAGAGAAGCCCTGCTTCTCGCAACTGGAGAAAGCCCGTATGCAGCAGCAAGGACTCAGTGCAGCCAAAATAAATAAGTCTTAAGAAAAAGAAATTAGGAGAGAGACATGGAGCAGATTCTACTGCAGAGGGGACAAGTCTTACTGACATCTTGATTTCAAACTTCTCGTCTCCAGAACCAGGAAGAAATATACATATTTTTAAGGTTACCTGCTTTGTAGTATGCTTTAGAGCCCCCTAGGAAACTGATACAAAGGGGTGCCGGCTGTGGATTCCTCCGACACTTTGAAGATGTCGCTCCGTCACCATTTTGCTCTTTGCAGTGTGTAATCTGCTGTCTTCCTTGTTTCTGTTCTTTTCCTTGTTCTCTGCCTTTAAGATTTTCTGGTTTTAAGCAATTTGATCATGATGCGACAAAGTAGTTCCATTTACGTTTCTTCTGCTTGGGCTTTTCTGAGCTTCGTGGATATGTGGTTTTATAGCTTTCATCAAATTTGACTGCTTAAGGCTGTCCCACAGTTCATGGAGGCTTTGTTTATTTTTAATTGTTTTCTCTGTGTTTACTTTTGGATAGTTTTAATTGCTCTCCCTTCAATTTCGCTAGTGTTTTCTTCTGAGAGCTCCTCTAATCCGCCATTAATCCCACTCAGTGTTTTTCTCATCCTAATATTACACTTTTCATCTCTAGAAGTTAGATATTGATATTTAAAAGTACTTGCCCTATATTTTACTTAGTAAGTTCAGTTTTTCCTGTAGCTTCTTGAGCATATGGAATAGAGTGTATGCCTGCTTTCATGTCTTTGTCTTCCAATTCTATGATCACTGTCACTTCTGGGCGAGTTCTATAGATTGATTTCTCTCCTCTTAAGCTGTGTTTTCCTGCTTCTGTGCATGACTGGTAATTTCTGATTGGGTGCTACACATTGTTAGCGCTGTGATTTTACTGAGTGCATTTCTATAAATGTTTTTGAGTTTTGCCCTAGGGTTTGATTAAATTATTTGAAAACAGGCATCCTTTCAAGTGGTTATTCTAAGCTGTGTTGGGTGGGACCATACAAGCATTTAGTATAGGGCTAATTTTGCCTGGCGTGCTGCAATTCATGGGGTTGCAAAGAGTCGGACACAACAGCAACTGAACTGAGTTTCCTCCAACTATTGAAGCAAAATATTTCTTGGTATTTTGATGTCCTTTAAATGTTGAAGTTTTTCAATAGGCTCTGTTCCGTACATCTGCTAATCTATTCAGGGGATTCTTTCATTGGGCTCATATATTTGTGTGTGTGTGTGTATCTTTATCACAAGCAGGCATACCTCATTTTATTTTGCTTTGCTTTGTAATACTTCACAAATACAACCTGTGTTTTACAAATTGAAATTTTGTGGCAACCCTACGCTGAGCAAGCCTATTAGCATCATTTTTTTTTTTTTTTTTCCAGTAGCACTGGCTCACTTTGTATCTCTGTGTCACACTTTGGAAATGCTCACAATATTTCAAATGTTGTCATTATTATTAGATTTTTTATGGTGTTCTGTGTTCAGTGATCTTTGATGTTACTACTTTGGCTCATTAAAGGCTCAGATGATGGTTCCTACTTTTAGCAATACAGTATTTTTTAACCTTAATGAAGGAGTTTGGCTGCCTCGGGTCTTAGCTGAGGCACACAGCGTTTCTTTGCGTCATGTGGGATCTCGCGGTGTGCGGACGCTCCAGTTGTGAGACACAGGCTCTTTAGGTGCGGCGCGTGGGCTTAGCTGCTCTGCGGCATGCTGCTGGATCCTAGTCCTCTGACCAGAGATTGGACTCGTGTCCCCTGCACTGCAAGATGGATTCCCAGTCACTGGACCACCAGGAAAGTCCCGGCAATGAGGTATTTTTAAATAAAAAAAAAATTTTTTAAGACAATACTGTCACATACTCAATAGACTACAGTGTAGTGTAAACATGACTTTAATATGCAATGGGAAGCCATAAAATTCGTTGTGACTTGCTTCAGTGCAGTATTCACTTTATGCCATGGTCCGGAACTGAACTTGCAATATTGGGAAGTTTCCTTCTCCCGTCCCACGGGACGCTAGCTCTTGGAATCCCCTGGTATCAGGGATGTTTGTACACGGCCTGATTAATATTCAGTTTAATATTTGGCGGGGATGCTCTGTTCATATCTGGAATTTTCTCTCTACACAGCTTTCTTTTCTCCCGTATTCTGCCCTGCAATCTCTAACCACCTTAGCTTCTACAGACATCTAGCTCTGTCACCTCAACTGAGAGAGAAAGCTGCACTCTGCCTGCATTTTTCTTCCTATGCCATGTCAGGGAAACTTCCCCCAGGCAGAAAACTGGAACAATTATAAGACTTAACCTTTTTTTTACCCTGTCTCTTAGGGGTCACAGGCCTTTGGTGCCTTATGCCCACTGCCTTGATTGATTCTGGGTTGTGTATTTTGCCCAGTTTTCAATAGTTTCAAGTGAGAGGTGAATCTGGTCCTGTTCCTCCACTTTGACTGAACTCTGTGGTGGAACAAGCAGGGTCAGAAATTCCTCAACACACTTCCCATTGGCAAGTATGGCCTATGTTCATTCCGCTTACAACCAGGCAGGCTTTGTTACTGCTTGACCAATAGAAAACGGCAGGATAGCGGTGTGCTGGTTCCTGGGCCCAGAGTTTAGAAAGAGAAGGGCAGCTTCCCTCTCCTGTCTCGTAGAATGCTAGTTCTTGGAGTCCCGTTTTATGAGGACACCCACCACCCCAAAGAGAAGTTTATGGGGAGAGAAACATCGGTACTGGCTTCTCAGCCGTGTGAGGGGTTGATCATGGAAGCACATCCTCTCTAGCCCCAGTTAAGCTGTCCTAGCAGATGCCACATGGACAAGAGAGAACTGTCCCTTAGTCCTGCTCACATTACAGAGTCAATGAGTGCCGTCGTTTCCTGCTGCTATGTTTTGGGGTCTTCTTTTTGCTTTGATATTTTATTTTTTAATTAATTAAAATGTTATTGAAGTATAGGTGATTTACAATGCTGTGTTAATTTCGTCTGTACAGCAGAGTGACTCAGTTATATATAACTTTTCTTTTCCATTATGGTTTTTCAAAGGATATTGAATATATATCCCCTGCGTGATACTGTGCATAAGTGCAAGCTCAGTTGTGTCCAACTCTTTGTGACCCCATGGAGTGTAGCCCACCGGGCTCCTCTGTCCATGGAATTTTCCCAGCAAGAATACTGGAGTGGGTTGCCACTCCTTCAGGGGATCGAACCCATGTCTACTGCGTTGCAGGCAGATTCTTTTACTGCTGAGCCATTGGGGAAGCCTATGCTTCATTGCACATTCACAAATTATTTTTTTTAAGATTTTTTTTATATGGACCCTTTTTAAAGTCTTTATTGAATTTGTTACAATATTACTTCTGTCTTATGTTTTGCTTTTTGACCAGGAGGCATGTAGAACCTTAACTCCCTAACCAGGTATTGAACACACACCCCATGCATTAGAAAGCAGAATTTAATCCCTGGACTGCCAGGGAAATCCTATAAATTGCTTTTCTTTGCCTGAATCTCCCTTGGCTCCTGGGGGAGCTTTGCATAATCAGCAGAGTCAGTTTACAAGGCTGGGCTGATAGAAGGAGAAAATGAAGTAAAGTAAAGTGGACCCCCTGGGAAGGCAATGGCACCCCACCCCAGTACTCTTGCCTGGAAAATCCAATGGACAGAGTAGCCTGGTGGGCTGCAGTCCATGGGGTCGCTAACAGTCGGACAGACTGAGCGACTTCACTTTCACTTTTCTCTTTCATGCATTGGAGAAGGAAATGGCAACCCACTCCAGTATTCTTGCCTGGAGAATCCCAGGGATGGGGGAGCCTGGTGGGCTGCCGTCTATGGGGTCACACAGAGTCAGACACGACTGAAGTGACTTTGCAGCAGTAGCAACAAAGTGGACCCCAAAGTGGGGGTACATGTGATACTGAGCATAATGGGAAGACTAGTCCAAAAACTAGTGAAAAGAGCCTGAATGTGCCACCGAAATATTAAGGGATTCAAGATCTGGAGTGCACGGGTTTACCCTGGCGGTGGTCCTGGGAAAATACCTACAGCCAGCACTGTGACTTGTTCTGGGCCAGCTCTATTTGAAAGCTTGGGGCTGGGATTAGTATTTTATTAATATATTAATATTAACATATTAATATTTTCATTTTATAAAATACGTTATTAATATTTTTACCTGGCTACCAGGAGTCTCACTTGGGCTGGTGGAGATTTGGAAAGGAGGCCGCAGGCTCCAGCCTATTGCCTGAGATGCTGTGATGGTTAGTTTTCTGTGTCAGCTTGGTAGCGTATCCAGTTATCCAATCTCACCCAAATCTAGGGGTTGCTGTGAAGATATTTTGAAGAGGGGGTTAATGTCTATACTTAGTTGACTATATAGAAAGGAGATTTTCCTTGTTAATGTGCATGGGCCTTCTTCTATTTGTTGAAGGACCATAAAAGCAAAACTCAGGAATTAGGAATGAGAAATTTTGCCTCAAGACTATAGCATCAGCTCCTGCCTGTGTATCTCTAGCCTTCTCGCCTGCCCCATGGATTCTAGGCTTGCCAGTTTCCGCATATTTCACATGCTAGCAAGGTAGTGCTCAGAATCCTTCAAGCTAGGCTTCAACAGTATGTGAACCAAGAACTTCCAGATATACAAACTGGATTTAGAAAAGGCAGAGGAGCCAGATCAAATTGCCAACATCCATTGGATGATAGGAAAAGCAAGAGACTTCCAGAGAAACATCTGCTTCTGCTTCATTGGCTGCGCTAAAGCCTTTGACTGTGTGGATCATTTGACTGTGGAAAATTCTTAAAAAGATGGCAATACCAGACCACCTTTTACCTGCCTCCTGAGAAACTTGTATGCAGGTAAAGAAGCAACAGTTAGAATCAGACTTGGAACAACAGACTGCAACATTGGGAAAGAGAGATAGAGAAAGGACAGGGAAGCCTGGCATGCTGCAGTCCCTAGGGTTGCAAAGAGTTGAACAGAGCTGAGAAACTGAACGATAACAAAAGTTTCCACGATTGCAATTAGGTTTCTTTAAATAGATTTTTATACATTCACACATACACACGTCCTGCTGCTTCTGTTTCTCTAGAGAACCTTGACCAATACAGACCCCACACCAAACACAGACTTGAATTCTTATATATCTGAGAATATAGCCATTAGCACTGGGACTCAGTTGCAAATATTACATGAGGAGCAGGAACCACCAGCAACTTGACCTATCATGGTGGCATTACTTACAGCTTTGAGCGAGAAGAGCAAGTTTTACCAGGCTGTTATCTCCATAGCTCAGCAGATCAATGCAGGCTCACCTTGGAAAGCTGACTTATTGTTCGAGAAATCCAGGAGCCTCTCAGGAGGCAGAGACCTTTCATATTGAAGATTTATCCTTAAACTGGGTTCTCGTGGTGAGGGGGACTTCTCGGACAGGAAATTATCTGCATTGCACACCAGGGCTAGCCAATGCTCACCAGAAGGCAGCAGTTTAAACTCTATGCACACACCAGTGGCCTCTGAATTAACTGCCATATCTGGGTTAAAAGTAGAGAAAGAGGTTAACAAAAAGAAAGATAAAAAGGGGGAAAAAAAAAGGAGATCTACAGCCAGTGTCATTATGAGCAGTTCAATGAAGACATCTGCTCCATGCCCAGTGGCAGTCAGAGCCTCGATAAGACAGGACTGTGTGAAGGGGATGGGAGATGAGATGCGGCCATACTATTATGCCATTCTATAAATCAACACTACATCCTCACCTGAATACGGCAGCCAAGGCTAGCTGTCTCATCTCAACGAAGATATAAATGAAAGGGTGAAAGGGCAGTGGAGCTGATTAGAGGCATCAGGATTGAGATGGGGGTAGAGGCGAGAGGGTGAGTCCCACTGGTGGAGAGACTGGATGATTAGAACTGTATATTACAGAGATGCATGGAGCAGCCAGAGAGACCGAGGCAGAGCTAAATGAGGTAATGAAGGGCTCCCCAGAGGCCAAGTGGGCGTCCCTATTTATCTTGCCTCCTGAAATTAAACAGCAGCAGATTTGAGACAGATGAAAGGCCATCTCCCTTAACGCATAAGGTGCCTGGTTTTCAGCTGAGCATATAGGCGGCTGCCTGGCTTGTTGAGGAGGCTGCCGGGGAATTTAGACTGGGAGTGAGGAAGCCAGCAGTCTCATCAGGTGGACATGTCTGGCTCTGTTGCTTGTCTTGTCTGAGCTTCAGCTTCTGCCTCTGTAGCCTGGGGAGTTGGGGCCCCATCTTATTAGGCTCTTCCAACTCTGAAGATCCTTGATTCTCAGCATCTGCCTGGGGTGAGCTCAGGGTAGGCGTGGTAGGCGTGCATGCTCAGTTGCTCATTTGTGTCTTTGTGACCCCATGGACTGTAACCTGCTAGACTCCTCTGTCCATAGGATTCTCCAGGAAAGAGTACTGGAGTGGGCTGCCATTTCCTCCTGCAGGGGATCTTCCCAACCCAGGGATCAAACCCGCATATCCTGTGTCTCCTGCCCTGGTGGGCAGGCAGATTCCTTACCGTGGAGCCTCCTGAGAAGCTATGAGTTCAGGAAAACCCAGTGAAAAGGCTGTGCATCTCTTCCTTCCCCCCTTCACACCCCCTACTGGGAAAAGACGGGAACAGTAAGGCTGGGACATAGGTGTCAGGATAGCAGTCTTCCCAGGGGATCTTTGTAGCATCAGATTGCAGAAACCTGGAATGCTAATAAGATGGAGTATGTTTCAAGATATAATGTCTCCTTAAGATAAACAAAAGCTTCTTTTTGAGGCCAGATTAATTCCAACTATACTTATCAGTTTTATGACTTAAGTAAACTACCAAATTACTTATCTTCTCTAAACCTCACTTTCCTTCTATTTAAAATGTGGATAATATAATCACCTTCCTCACAGACAACACATTCAAGGCGCATAGCCACACAGCCAGTGTTTAGTAAATAACAACTATTATAAAAGCCGTTACTGAAAAGACTGGCACCAAACCATCAGTAATTTGATAAATCACATTGGTATTTAGTGGCAGATTCGGAATTGAAAAGCAGATTCATCTTCAAGAGAAGTATGTGTTTTTCCCACTGGATCACATTGCTTTTAACAGAGGCAAAAGTTGCTCACACTTCCAGGCAGGGTTTGATGAACGCCACATGTCTGATAAGATAAGAAGCACCATGAGAAATTATGGAAGGGGAACGCTGACTAGAGTAATCTGAGGTGGTCTTGGAAAGCTTCCTGGTGGAGGGGTCATTTGAATTGAGTTTTAGACAAAGAGGAAAACTCAAGTGGAGGCCAAGGGGCATTCACAGTAGGAGAAACTAAGCAATTTACAGAGGCCAGCTGCACTCTGGAAAGCACACCTGTCTTATTGGAGTGGAGAGTTTCAATAGAGCGATGATGATGTTGACAGTGGGAGATGGCAGATTACAGAGGGCTTTGGAGGATGGGCTGAATTTGAACATTTTCCTAAGGAAAGGGAGGAGCCATCAAGAAGAGGTTGTGAATTAGAATGGGGCATGTGTGTGTGTGCATAGTCACTCAGCTGTGTCTGACTCTTTGCGACCCCATGGACTGTAGCCCACCAGGTTCCTCTGTCCATGGAATTCTCCAAGCAAGAATACTGGAGTGGGTTTCTATTTTCTTCTCCAGGTGATCTTCCCGATCCAGGGATTGAGCCCAGGTCTCCTGCATTCAGGCAGATACTTTACCATCTGAGTCACCAGGGATGCCCAGAATAGGGCATAAGCCTGTCAAAACCCACCAAAGTATGTCTGAGAAGATTCACCTAGCAGTGGTGTTCAGAGTGGGAAGACGAGATAAGACCCAAAGAGCCGGGCCTGAGGCTCCACCCTGACAGGACGTTCTGGGTATCAGGGTGGGGGTGGTGGTGGTGGTGGTGGGGACCAAGGCAAGCACGCGGGCATTTGGCAGAAGAGTAAGATCAACAGCAGCAAAAGCAAACAGCTCCTGCGGGCTCATGTGCGCGGTTTCTCTCCCAGGCACACGGGGTGTCTTCACAGCATCTCTGGAGGTCCCTAGGATGCTGTCCACTTTGTAACCAACAGACCTGCTCCAGCACTTACTGCATGTGCAACTGAACTGTGCCAGTCAGCACACTAACCCTCAGTTTTCTTATCTTTTAAATGGGCTAATTCTATTGATCCTATGATATAGTTTTGAGAGTTAAGGATAATGCATGCTGTGTATGTTGCTGTGCTGTGCTCAGTCGTGTCCAACTCTGAGACCCCATGGGCTGTACTTCATCAGGCTCCTCTGTCCATAGGATTTCTCAGGCAAGAATACTGGAGTGGGTTGTCATACCCTCCTCCAGGGGATCTTTCTAACTCAGGGATCGAACTCACGTCTCCTGCATTGGCAGGCAGTTTCTTTACCACTGAGCCACCTAGGAAGCCCTAAAGATAATGTATAAAATGCGTCTAATAGGGGAATCTGTTAATCAACTTTTTAGCCAACTCAATAGAAATCTCATGCAAAATGAATGCTCTTGCTACCATGTTTATATTTAAGAGACAGCTGAAAAAGCAATTTTTGGACCGGATGTGAGAGGTGGGGCATAAAATGTCAAGAGCTCAAGGTGACTCTAGTGTTCCATTGTCAGACCCGGAGAAAATGCTGCTTCCACAGACAGAAGTAAGAAAATTGATTTATAATGTGATAGGCTTGGTTTGGCTTTTGAGGTGATGGCTGAGCACCCAAGCAGAAAAGTGTGACAGGCCATTGGAGGCATAAAGTCAGATCTTGGGCAAGACACCACCATTCTAGAAGAAAATCAAGCTATTTATCAAGTGTCTAAATATCTTGCCCACATAATGCCAAACATCCAGATTTTTGGAAACTTTCTGACACGGATTTAAATTTTGACTTTGCATTTCAATACTTGATTGTGTTGACTCATAGACAAAGACCTCTTGTTTTCCTCTGGATTGTGAACCCAATTTTTTTGCCAAGATCCACATGCCCCAAACCACCATCGATTTCTTCACCCTTCGGCAGGAAAATACAGAAGGGTTAAATAAGAAGTTTACTTCTATTCTAGCTCTGGGCTCTTGATTTCAATATTATTCACACCTCAACAAATCTTATTTCAATAATTTTTGGAAATTGCAATATCATTTTGGTGATTACCTTTAAATTGGGCTAATATGCTGACAGACATTAACATAATGTCAAAACATTTTCTTACAATTATTTCTTAACCTTCGTCAAATCACTCTTTCCCTGCAGACCTGTATTAACAGAATGGGAACAATACGGCAGGACTTCAAGTTGTGGAAAGGAAAAGTGATTAATAAGATTAATAAGTGATTAATAAAAGTGATTAATAAGGACTTATGAGAAATGATCAAGGCTAAGGACTTCCCTGGTGGTACAGTGGTTGAGACTCCATGCTTCTACTGCAAGAGCGTGGGTTTGATCCCTGGTTGGTGTAGTTTTCTACATGCTGTGAGGTGGAAGGAAAAAAAAAAGGTAAAAAAAATGATCAAGGCTAGTAAAAGGCAGTGGAGTTGAGCTGTGTGTTCTCGTATTTCCCTGTCCAGGAGCAGACGTTTGAAGACGCATTCTGGAAGCTGCTCTAGGGATGTTTGGGTTAGAGCGTGGCTGGTAGGAGTTTTGTTCCCATTGTCACATCTGTTGCCATTACCCAAATGGAGCAGGCATTCTGGTGAAAAATGAAAACAGCTTGGCAGGCCGAAAATAGTAGCTCAGTCCCACGTGGAGAGCCGTAGGAACCAGACAGTGCCTGCTGGAAGCAGCAGTGGAAATAATATCATGAAAAGCAAGATAGTCTTAAGAGTCTTCAAAACATGTTCACTTATATGATCTACTTGGGGGATCCCAGCCACTTAGGGAAAGCTTGCAAGGTCAGTGGTGAGTCATCCTCATTTTATGAAAGCTCAGACATTTTAAGGTCTGTGTGTGTGTCTGTGTGTGTTCAGTTGCTTCAGTCGTGTCTGACTCTTTGCGACCCTATGGACTGTAGCCCATGAGGCTCCTCTGTCCGTGGGATTCTCCAAGAAAGAATACCGGAGTGGGTTGCCATTCCCTCTTCAAGGGGATTTTCCTGGCACGGGATTCTAACCCATGTCTCCTGCATCTCCTGCATTGCAGGTGAGTTCTTTGCCACTGGGCCACTGGGGAAGCCCACATTTTAGGTGACTCGCCTCCGATAATACGGTGACTAGGAAGCAAGAGAGTAGATTGGTTTGGCTTTAGACTCAGACAAGGATGAATTCAGCCTGTTTCCACCATTCACCAGAGTTCTTGGCTGAGAAAATAACTTAATCTTCTAGGGCTTCAGTTTCCTCATTAGACACAAGAAGATGATAGCAGTGCATTTCTCACAGAGTAAAATTGATACAGATTATTCTCAGTAGTTGGTAGCTAGTGAGTATATTAATTAGGAGGAGAATGGTAGAATATGATAAACCTAGAACTTGAGCATGCTGAGTCCTGCTTTCCCCATTGTATCTACATAATGCAGGGGCAGGGGCAGGGGCAGGTGCAGGGGGAACAGTTAGACAAAGCAAGAGGAAGGAAGTGGGGAAGGTTTAGTCATTGCTGCCCTCTGAGCCCCATCCTTAACCCTCCACACTTATAGCCATCAGGCTAAGATGCTGGTTGTCTGTATAATCATCTTAGGTTCTATGCACAAGCTTCATATCCATAATAAGCCCCTCTGAGCTTACACAAAACATTTGGTCCCCAAGACTTGCCTTCCTCCAAGGGGACAGTATTTAAATTAAAAGGTTAGTGCTAGAAAATTCTGGTGTTTAAGGAAGAGAGCCTTTCAGAAGACAGAGGAGGAGCTTGAAGGAAATGAAACATAAAATGTTGGCTGCATCTCCCAAGTCCCATGGCAGCTGGCACTTGGCTGGCATTAGCTCCTGGGAGGCTCTGGGACAGGCTGGGGCCTGCAGGAAGGAGGAAGCCAAGGTCTTTCTGCTCCCACCCCCCACCCCCCACTGGTGGCCTTTCTAACAATGACTCCAACTCCCCAGTAAATAGTCCCACTGTCATTCCAATTCCCTTCTGGTGATCCCAGCCGCTGGGTTCCATCTTCATCCCCTCGGCCTTGGGGTGACAGTGATTTCCTGCTGTCCAATCTCTGTGCAGCCTCACAACCTCCAGCTGGCTTTACCATCGTCAGTTTTCCGATCAGTTCTAATTGCTCTTTTCCTGCTCAGAGCCAGACTGATAGCTTGTCTCAGCACCCACACTTTGCCTGCTTTCTACAAACATCATACACATTTGTAGAACAGCAAGGATTTCGTGCTTTCTCCAAGCCCAAGTAGCCACTTACTTAGCTGTTCAGACCCAGCCATAGAGAGGTCTATAGAGATGCAGGAAGAGAATTTCAGAAATGTAATGGAGATGAAGACATTCAAGTGCTGGGTGGGGGTTATGGGGGAACAGAGACTGAGCCCAGGAAATGGGAATGAGGTCATTAGTGACACCCTTTATACAATCGATGGCAGAGCTAGTTCCTTCCTAACACTCTAAACGTTTGTCCAAAGAATCAGCCACAGAATTACAGAGTATTTGAAATGATTCCCTTAAGCATGGGAATTTCTCATTTTATAAAAATATTTCTGTCTGGGATAGTTTATTCCTTATAAAATCCATCAAAAACAAAGCAGAGGTCAGGGACTGTTATATTAATATTTGGAGGAATTTCATGACATTTTCTTTCTAACTTTAGTGGTTCTATGGCTGCCAAGATCTTCTATTTCAGATCTTCCAAGTTGGCAGGTCTTCTGACCGTGCTTCAGTGTGTGAGCATCTGTTTGGATGTACTAGACCCTCTAGAAATTATTTACAGCCATCCAGAAAACTAACTATGATGAAAAAGATCTCAGTGGAAAAGTGATCTGGAATGATATTTTGAGACAGACTTAAAGGTTGTGAGGAGTGAGTTAATGTGTAAATCTTGCCATTTATTAGCTCTACTATGCTCAACAAGGTACCTAAATTCTTTGAGTTAGCCTCAGTTTCCTCTTCTGAAAATGGGAATAATAATGTTTGATCTGTAGTAATTGTGAAAATTAATATGTGTGCATAGATATTTATAATTATTTTATAATTTATTCATAAAATAATGTTTATTTTATAATTTTATAAAAGATTATGAAGGGCCACCAACACAGAGTAGAGATGCAGTAAATGATCCATTGCTCTCATCACCAGTATTTTCATCCCCATTAACCTGCTGAATATTTAGAATAAACAGGTCTAACTTATCCTCTTCTTCCTGGTTGCTTAGTTACATGGTGTCAGTATCTTGAGGGTCAGAGCTTCTCAAACTGTCTTCCATAAACCACTAGCCTCCTGACATTGTAATTAGTCCTCTTCAAATATAAAGGTGGTAAAATTTTGTAGCATCCTTCTCTTTTCTTGACCATGAACTCTTGTTGAGTAGAATAACCACATTTTTTAGAATGTATTTTGCTATACACTTAAGCAGTGGTCTAAATACTGTGCTTTGGGAGCAGACTGATCTGGGCTGTCATCCCAGCCCACTATTTATAGTTGCATGACCCAGGACAAGTTTATTACTGTCTTTGAGCCTGATTTCTCAATCTGTAAATGGTGATAATCATAGCATCAGCTCTGTTGTTGTTTCCTGTGAAGGTTTCATAAAATACTTTAAGTGAAGGAGTGAACCTGGTATCTGGCGATTGTTCAACATATGGTAGTTATTAAGGTCATAGGAGTTTTATCGGGCCGTGAGAAATAAGTAGAAATCAAGGATGCTGAGTCTGGACTCAGAGACAAGAGGAGTAAGTTTCCGGGGGTGGTGGGGTTGGAAGTGGAGATGTGACTTCTCCAGGAATGAGTTGTGGACTGGTCCCTGCCCGTGGGCAGCCTGGACCCTTGCCCATCTCCCCACCCTCTGACTACCTGTCTACAAAGCCAGTTTTCATTTCCTGCTCTCATTCCTTGTTCAGTTGCTCTGTGGCCGACTTGAAGGCCTGCTGTCCAGCATGCAGGCCTTCTCTTTCTCCTGTGCCATGGTCCATGGTGCAGGCTGAGAGCGCCATACCCTTTCCTGGACTGTATGCTCAGCGCTTCTCCCTGGAGAACCAGCCTTTCCCTAGATGGGCCCCAGCGTCTGAGCTGGGCCAGAAAGGAAGCCGTAAAGGGGGTCTCCTAGCTCTTTGAAGCCAAAGCGTCTCTAAGGTGCCTCTGAAGTGGTTCATTTTATGATATGACTAGGTTTTGACCCTAATCTTAATTCTCAAACCTGTTCCTGTATTAATTCTCAATCAAGAAGGGAGAAATGGTAAGGTTAATTGGTATTAACAGGCTTCACATAATATCTTTATTGAAGAAGAAGGCACTCTGGACCTGCAAACTGCATTTCCCCATGGGTGGAGAGGATCATCATCATCATCCTTCTAAAACTCCCAAACTTGATTCGGAATCAGATATCTGGGGTATATTTGCTGGATTTAATATAATTCTGGGCCTCTTCATGCAAGGATGCTGTAGACGGAGGAGCCTGGTGGGCTACAGTCCCTGAGGTGACAGAAGGTCAGACATGACTGAGCATACACACACACACACACACACACCACACGTGCATACTATGCAAAGAGTCTTGCCTATGGAGAACCAGTTCATTCTAAACTTGAGTCCCTACCTCAGAGTCCTCCTGTTACCCATGACTCTCAAAGTTCTGCCCCAGGGCAGAATCTCACCATGACCTTTACCCGGGCTCAGGGCAGTGGCTGGGCATGTAAGCCCATGGGTGTTACTTCAAGTCCTTCAATTTTTGGACCATGAGTGGATTTGGACACTTTTCATTTATATTGACTGATTTTAGCCTCTGGTCGAAACTGCTCTGGCCAGTCTGCATGACTGATAGTTTTGTTCCTTCCTGAAAGAAGCTAATTCTGTTGATTTTTCATTGAGACAGAAATAGCCTTATCACTCCTTCTTTCCTTCTATGAGGATAAGCTAGTGAGAGACTATAAGCCCAAGAAGAAGCGATAAGATGACAGCATTTAGACTCTGACAAGGACTCTTGAGGCTCAGAGGAAAAGGAGACCCAAGAATGCTTTCGATGCATCCTCATGTTATTGATGCTTCTTCCCACCTTGGGCATCCAGTGTTTTGGCTTCTGCTGATGAGAGATGTTTAAGTGGAAGATAATATAGAGGCCAGGAGGCAGGGGTCAAATGAGGGAGGCTGAAATGGTGGAAAGCAGAGTCAAGGTGAAGGACACAGAGGTCCAGGTAATTTTAAGGCTTTTCCAGAAATGTGAATTGTCTAGGCTTGAAGGTGATTTCCCAGCTGGACTAATATGTCATTTTTATCCATCAAGGGGGCAATGGGAAGAGTGAACATGTGGCAACAAAGGAAAACTTGAATGGTAAAAAATGATCGAGGACCCAAAAAGGTCAATGAAACTGACTAATAAAACACTTTATACAGGGCCTATGAGAGTGGCTCCTGTTGTTTCCTAAAAATGTAGATGATTTATGAAAGACCACAGCCTGCTATTATATGAGGGCTATTTCCCGATCAATAGGCAAGAAGGACAGAGTACTCACAAGGTTGTTGTTTAGTCACAAGGTCATGTCCAACTCTTTGTGACCGTATGGACTTTAGCCCACCAGGCTCCTCTGTCCATGGGATTCTCCAGGCAAGACGACTGGAGTGGGTTGTCATTTCCTACCCCAGGGGATCTTCCTGACTTAGGGATCCAACCCAAGTCTCCTGCATTGGCAAGTGGATGCTTTATCAGTGTGCCACCAGGAAGCCTGTCCTCATGATAGAATCTGGATAAAAGTCATGGAATCTGGGCTGTTCCAATCCAAGTATTTATTGGTATTTCCTTGGTCTCCTAAGAGACTGACCTGGGTTGAGAAGCAAAGCCAAGAATAGGACAAGCCTCCTTATCCTACCGTATTTCTGAAGAAGAGCTGACATGAGCCCATGTCCTAACTGTTTTCTGTTAGAGCCTGGGTGTGTGTAACCTGTGATGGTGGAGGGCTGGCATTTGGAGCATGGCATTGCCCAGATGGTGTAGATCAAGCAGAAACTGTGGTGAGAAGAAAGCATAGTGATAAGATCATCAATCAAAAAAGTAGAGGGAGCAATACTGGTCAATGGCTTGGAAACTCAAGAAATTTAAGGAGCATCCCAGCCCAATGAGCTCTCACTGCTCCAAGTATTTAGGCTGATGGAAAGCAGTCTGCCACCAGGGTGATATGGCCTAGAATAGCACTTATTAAGGGAGAGGTAGTGATGGAGAAGGGCAGAAAGCACAGTTATTTTGAATTCACAAAATTAAAAGCTGATACAGCAGTTCACTGAATAACCACGTATCTGTGTGCTATAGCCAAATATTCTACATTGACAACCAGGCTAGCAGAGCAGCCCGTTTAAGGTCAGAATGGACCACAGTGAAGGCACTTTTCTCTAGACTGTACAGGAAGTACCCTACGTACGAACCTTCAAGTTTCAAACTTTCAAAGATGAAAATGTGCGTTCCATCAACGTCAGACATGAGTGAAATCGCAGTTTGCTCTGTCTTATATCGCTGATGGTCCTTCAGCTCACACCTCCTACCATCTCCCACCTCCTCTCCCTCCTCCATCAGTAACTCTTCTTGCCTGTTCACTCGATGCCAGCCTCTGTATGCCAGCTGTTGTACTATACTTCTATACTTTTCAAGGTCATATACTGTAAGATTAAAAATGTTTTCTTTATTTTTTCTGTTTGTGCTTTATGTGTTATTTGTGTGAAAAGTATTATAAACCTATCACAGTACAGTACTATATAGTCAATGGTGTTAGTTAGGTACCTAGGCCAAGTTTGTTGCACTTACAGACGAATTGGACTTATGAATACGCTCTCGGAATGAAGCTCATACATGTGTAAGGGACACACAGTAATGGAAATGAATAATATTAGACCGGCAGCTTCAACACAACTGGAAATCATATTGGAATGGGAATCACAATCATCATAATAGGCAGTGTTTATTGAGTGTTTACTCATGGGCTGCTAGGTATTTATTGTATGCTTACACTAATCTTTAAGCAATTATGGAAGGTGGTCATTTTAGCATGGCTTCGGAGAGCTCTATTGTTTTCTTGTAAACAGCGGCTGCTCTGTGTTTTGAACCAGACTGATCTGCCCTCATAACCCGGGTCTGCGCTCTCCCTCTGGCTCATATTCTCTCTACAAGCCAGTCTGTTAGCACAGCAGACGATGATGACAGCTGCTTTCTGGCGAGAGTGTGATCAGAGGTGTGACTGTGGTGATACAAGATGGAATTGATATTTCATAGATAAAGCGATGCCTGTCAGATCCTGCAGCTACCCTCAGCGCTTCCCAGCAGTGACTTACTAAGGCCTGTGATCCTCAGCTTCAGGCCCTCGAGTTGCCACCTCACTCTTGATTGGGGAAAGAATAGCATCACCTGTCTCTGTCCATCAGTTAGGCCTTGAATTCAATTGACTTCTTGAACACCCGGGTTTCCTTACATCTATAATGGGTCTTGGGTCTCCACACTTGGTGAGTGATATCCACACCTGCATTCTCATCCATTTTACTTTATTTATTTATTTTTTAAATAATTAATTATTTTGGCTGTGTTGAGATCTTTCACTGCAGAGCAGGGACTCTCCAGTTGTGACACACAGGCCTTCTAGTTGTGGTACACGGGCTTAGTTGTCTTGTGACATGTGGGATCTTCCTGGACCGGGGATCGAACCTGTGTGGATTCTTCACTACTGGACCACCAGGAAAATCCTTTCATCTGTTTTACATAACAAGGTCCTCTGTTTTATTTTATTCTTCCCCATGGGTCCAGAAAGCTGCTAGAACCCAGCCGAATCCTATTCAATGCTGCTATACTGCCAGCGGGAGATTTGCATTGAACACAATGATGGCCCCAAACCACGCTGCTACTGCCCTTGTCCGGGGACTGGTTTCCGTCCCATGGACTTCTGTGCAGCTCCTCCCCTGCCAAGTGCATGGAGTTATGGAAATAGTTCCATAACTTGCTCAGTTTTTTTTTTTTTTTAACTCTCTGTGGAATCTGCAAAACCACACAAGTTAATTTATCCAAGTCTCAGTCACCTCATCTGTGAGATGGAGATAAAGTAGTACTTTCTACCAAAGGTCACTGAGCATCTATTATGTGCCAGATGCTGTCTTTTGTATGTTATCACCTTCTAAGAACCCTACATTCCAGCTCCTTTTCTACTTCTTGGCTGAAGTAGGATCCTTCTATTCCAATGCCTTTTCTGATAAAAGGGAACATGTGCTGTGTTCTGTTTTGAAACATCCAACTGCCCTTACAAAGACTACCTGATGTAGTTGAGTTATTTTTCTCTAGTTACTCTCTTCCCTAGTCCCAGATCCCCCTCTCTTTTCACCAGCCATGTTATCTAACTACCAGGGTACCTCACAATTAACATACACAGTGGGCAGACCTTCCCCCAGCGGCACTAGTGGTCAAGAACCCACCTGCCAATGCAGGAGACGTGAGAGACACAGTTTCAGTCCCTGGGTCAGAAAGATCCCCTGGAGAAGGAAATGGCAACCCTCTCCAGTGTCCTTGCTTGGAGAATCTCATGGACAGAGGAACCTGGCAGGTGACAATCCATGGGGTTGCAAGAGTTGGGCATGACTGAGTGAGCGCGCAGTAGGCAGACCACTGCAGTCTTTAAGTGCTGGCCTAAGGGGATAACTTGCTACCCAGTAAGCCGTGATGGCCATGAGTGGTACTTGTATTTAATCTATTTTGACTGCGCTGGGTCTTTATTGCTGGGTGCAGGCCTTCTCTGGTTGTGGTGAACGGGGCTGCTCTCTAGGTGTGGTGTGTGAGCTTCTCACTGCAGTGGCTCCTCTTGTCACAGAGCACGGGCTTTAGAGCACAGCCCAGGAGCTGTGGGGCACGGGCTTAGTTGCTTCGTGGCATGTGGGATCTTCCTGCACCAGGGAGTGACCTGCATTGGCAGACAGATTCTTAACTGTTTGACCACCAGGGAAGTCCCCATGAGGAATATTTTGAAGGATAGTAGGTCAGTGGTAAAGAGTGACTTACATGGTGAGATGCAGGCCCTGCCAGGTGGAACACTTGTCACTAGTAGCACTGTGGCCTTAGCTGTCCTACATTATAGCATAGGAGTGATGACAAGCTTGCACACCCCCCGTTGAATCCCTGTGTGTGCTGGTCAAAGAATTTAAATCAGATGATAAGTATGAATCAACACGGGTTCCCAAACAACTGCTCTATGGTGTGCTAGGACAGATTTTATAATTCTATGCTGTCGACAAGATATTCTAGTACTTGATAAGCTTGATAAAATAGTGGAGTCTCGATGTTGCTGAACCTCTAACATGCAAGTCTCCCCAGAACATATGCAGAGAATAACAATAAGTGAAAGAGAGTGAAAGGAAAACATCCAGAGGTCACTGACTGGCATGGCAGACACATTCCCCTCCGACACACTGACGCAAACCTTCACGATGCCTTCTTTCCAAGGCTTGAAGGGTCCTAGTGTGTTTTTCAAGCCCTGAATGGGGAGAGGAGCCAGACTTATTACTGCATTTTTTAAAAACCATGTGCTTTGAGGGAAAGCTCAGGAAACTCGTCTTATTCTTGCTTTATCAGAAGGCAAATAGAAGCTTGAAAGGGGAAAGAAGCTTGCCCAATTTAGTGCCTTTGGGCAAGACTGAAAACCAGTGTCCTTCGTAAACGTTGTTTTTCCTTTTAAACATTTTGTTTGGAGAAATTTCCAACTTACTTAAAACATAGAGAGACTCATACAGAGAACTTTTGTGTACCCAGTAGCAATTATCAGGATTTTTTTGGTCAATCTTTTTTTTTTTTTCTTGGAAAAGTTTGAAGCAAATATCAAAGACCACATTATTTTGCCTAAAAATATTTCCTAGGTCAATGCATTTGAAAGATGCTGCTATATGATACTTTTGTCCCTCAATAAAGGGAGAGATGAAGAGATGACTGCATTTTTTTTTTCACTTAGTATGCTTATCTTTTATTTTTAAAATGAAACCTACAATTTCTTTTCATTGAACTTAACATAATTCAGCACAGATTGGTTGAATCTCTTCTATGGTCAGGAACTGTGGATAATTAGGAAATAAACATCATTAATTGACTATCTTTGTCCTCAACTCTATAGTTAAAAGCTAGAAAGATATATGGATCAGGTTTAGAGAGCCATCTTTCAAGCCCAACTGGTGGTTTGATCATTGTCATTTAACTTATCTGCTCCAAGTCTCTTATCTATCTAAAATGAAGCTATGTATCAATTCTCCATTGCCAAAATAAGACTATATAACTAACCACCCTAAACAGAGTTTAAAACAAGAAGCGTTTATCATAATCGTGAGTTTGCCTTTCAGGAATTTAGGTTAGATGTGGCCAGACAATTCTTCTGTTCTCTGGGTTTATTTACCTTCTCAGGGTCTGCTGGCTGTGGGCTTATCTAGGGAGGGCTCAGCTGGGACTGCTGTGAAAGTCAGCGCTTCTCCAACCATGGCTCAAGCACATGCCAGAGGAGCCAGGGAGTGAGCAGAAACACAAAAGTCCTTTTTCAAAGATCTCTTTAAATCCTACTTGCTAGCATTTCATTGGTCACAACTGATTGCATGTATGAGTTCACAGCCAAGTAGGGAGATGAAGCTCTGTCCTCAGTGGGAAGGTAAAGTGCTAGAAAGTTGAAAGGCGAAGATGCAGGTAGGGAATATGGGTCATTAAGGAAATCAACATGTCATAGGATACTGACTATGCTATGCTAAGTTGCTCAGTCGAGTCCTACTGTTTGCAACCCCATGGATTGTAGCCCACCAGGCTATTCTGCCCATGATATCTTCTAGGCAAGAATACTGGAGGGGGTTGCCATTTCCTACTTCAGAGTATCTTCCTGACCCAATGATCGAACCTGTGTCTCTCACGTCTCCTGCATTGGCAGGCAGATTCTTCACTGCTAGCACCACCTGGGAAGCCCAGGATACCTACAGGACTTGCTAAATGAAGTTACTATGGGGATTCAATCAAATAGCATTTGTAGAGGGCTTAGTAGAGTATTTGGCATATCATAAGTCCTCAATAGAAATCAGCTAATTACTGTTATTATGATGATTATCAAACTATTATTGTTATCATCTCCAGGTAAGGGGAAAACAGAGTATTGTAGCAACGTAGAAAAGGGAAACTCATTCTGGCTTGGGCTAAGGAAAAAGATTAAATTAAAATTAAATTAAAAGACACTCCTTGAAAGGAAAGCTATGACAAACCTAGGCAATGTAGTAAAAATCAAAAGCATCACTTTGCTAACAAAGGTCCATACAATAAAAGCTATAACTTTTCCAGTACATAACAACAGTTATGTACGGTTGTGAGAGTTGGACCATAAAGATGCCTGAGCACTGAAGAATTGATGCTTGTGAATTGTGGTGCTGGAGAAGACTCTTGAGAGTCCCTGGGACAGCAAGGAGATCAAACAAGTCAGCCCTAAAGGAAATCAACCTTAAATATTCATTAGAAGAACTGATGCTGAAGCTGAAGCTCCAATACTTTTGGCCACCTTATATGAAGAGCTGACTCGTTGGAAAAGACCTGGATGCCGCAAAAGGTTGAAGGCAGGAGGAGAAGGTTGGAGGGTATCATGGACTCAATGGACTTGAGTTTGAGCAAACTCCAGGAGATAGTGAAGGACAGGGAAGCCTGGTGTGCTACAGTCCAGGGGGTTGCAAAGAGTCAGATATGACTTAGCACCTGAACAACAACAAGGAGGAAGGTGTGTGTGTGAAACAGCATGAGGATAAGCACTGAGGGACAAACTTTGAATTTGGAGCAAAACAACAAATAAACAAACAAAACGTTATAGACATTCCTTCAAAAGCCCACAGCTTCTGTTAGGATTGAGTTTGATACGTGTCTAACTACTTGAATAGCTTGAAGGATTCCACAAAGCTTCCTGATCCTTCACTACCTCTTCCATTAACCTAAAACTTTGTTTAAAATCCCTTCCAAGAGAATCATCCTTCTGGTTAAGACAATAGCATCGTCTCCCTCCCAACACACACATAATGAAGCACAGCCATGCCACTTATCAAACCCTATGGGTCTTGCTAGTAGTGATGTGAAGTGCAGTGCTCTGGGGAGGAGGCAAGGAGTGGGGACCAGTCTGGACCATGTGATGATATTGCCCTCTGGGCTCAGGGCATAGCTCCCACAGGGAATGAACTCCCCAGGGTGACTCCCATGGTGGGTCCGAAGGGGTTAGGCCTTTGTGGGAAGGTGCTGCACCAGAAAGAGTGAGATGATTCTGGAAAAATGATCATCTTAGACTGAATTTCTCCACAAGCAGATCCTGAGGNGTCTGGACCATGTGATGATATTGCCCTCTGGGCTCAGGGCATAGCTCCCACAGGGAATGAACTCCCCAGGGTGACTCCCATGGTGGGTCCGAAGGGGTTAGGCCTTTGTGGGAAGGTGCTGCACCAGAAAGAGTGAGATGATTCTGGAAAAATGATCATCTTAGACTGAATTTCTCCACAAGCAGATCCTGAGGTTTGAATTATTTACTTACTATGTGATCCCAGAAGACACTAATAGGGGCTTCTGTGGAGGCTCAGATGGTAAAGAATCTGCCTGCAATGCAGGAGGTCCAGGTTCGATCCCTGAGTTGGGAAGATCTCCCCAAGAAGGGCAGGGCAACCCACTCCAGTATTTTTGCCCATGGAATCCCATGGACAGAGGAGCCTGGTGGGCTACTGTCCATGGAGTCACAAAGAATCAGACATGATTAAAAGAGTAAGCATGAGGAGACACTACTAGGAGAGGTGAGGCTGGAAGCTGGAGGGAGTTGGTGAATGGAATACAGCACTGAGCACCTGGGGCTTAGTCCCAGTAGGGAGATGGCCTGGATTAGGCCTCAGACTTGGCTCGCCCAGGGGTGGAGGAAGCAGGAGTTGTGATTCTCCTTCAGTCCATCAGTAGTTATGGGAGGCTCCCTGAAGCTTTTATCTTGCCCCTTGCACAGTTCAAGCATATTCCAATGGCTGGTGGTAAGAGTAACAGGTGTGTAAAGTATGGTGCTTTTGAAGTAGAGGGGAGATAAAGGACTCACCACCATCAGGTCCATCTCAGTCTACAGGTGGGACTTCAGTGATCCTGTCAACCAGCCCTCTTCATGGACTAGCCTCCCTTTCTGCACTATTTCCCATAAGCTCTATTTTATATTTCAAAGAAATAAAATATGGCGTGGGAGAATTGTGTTCATCTCTGCTCTCCTTATGTTTTTTCTAAAGTGGATGCTAAATGTTCCCGGTCTTCTGCTGCAGCTAGTGAGGGAGGGTGATGTAAGCCCAGACCCGGGGAGGTGTGGACATGAGAGCAAACTCTAAGGGCTTATCCCCGCTCCACACTGAAGTTTTTGATTATGACTGAAAGGGATAACTAAGTGTGAAGAGTAAGTGGAAACTGTTAAAAAATAATCTGCTTTCTTTAAATACACTCCCATTCTTATGATCTCCATTGTTATTGGTTTTAGATTTACTCTATAATATGAATCATTAGAATTATATCAAGTGGATCAGTCTATTTATTTTCAAAATATTTAGTGAAAGTATATGTGTGTGAGTAGGGGAGCAGAGCAGGGCCAGAGAAGCATGTGAGCTTTTTCCAGTGAGACTCTCTTAGCTCTAATCAAATAGATCCACTTGAAAAACAAGCAAGGGAAAAATCCTGCAGAGATGATTGTATATTAAAACTCGGCAATTGTTTGCAGGAGCAACTGAAGGGCTAAAGCATGAATCATCGTGAAACATATGAGAAATGTTAAGAAGAACAGCCTAAAAATAGTCTCTTTGTCATCTATCTTCTGTTGTGTTCTCTTTCCTTTGTTCCAGTGGGGTATTCTTTTCCCACTGAAAGGAGAAATAGGGTCATCACAGGCTGAGAGTCAGTGATGCACCCATAGGGGCAATAATTGTAGACATGGGCTTCCCTGGTGGTCCAGTGGTAAAGAATCTGCTACCAATGCAGGGGACACGGGTTTGATCCCTAGTCCAGGAAGATTACACATACCGTGCAGCAGCCAAGCCTGTGAGCCACAGCTACTGAGCTCTGGAGCCCGGGAGCCACAACTACTGAAGCCCATGAGCCTAGTGCCTGTGGTCTGCAACAAGAGAAGCTACAGCAGTGAGAAGCAGAGAGTAGCCCCTGCTCGATGCAAAAAGAGAAAAAACCTGCAAGCAGCGAAGACCCAGCTCAGGAAAAAAAAAAAAAAAAAATATATATATATATATATATATGTATATATATATATATATATAAACCCAACTGCCAAGCTGAGATTTTTAAGGCAAGCTTATGAAGCCTGGGGAGAAAGAGAAACACCTGAGTAAGACAGAAATCTATTCTTCAAAGGTACATTTCAGGATGCAACAGGTTACTGATCTAGTGACTCCAAACTGCGTTGCACTGGGGTAGGCCTTGGAGCTCTGGACGTAGATGAAGTAGGGGAGTATGATGGGGAAGTGACTCGATTAACATGTCAAGGACAATGTCAAGCTCAATAATTAACCATAGAACATATGACTCAGGGCCAATTTTCCATAAGGGAAAACTGGGTCACAATACTAAACGGAAGCAACATGAATTTGTAGGTATGAAGCCAAACTGTCTTTAGCCTTTTCTGTGTCAGTCACCACTTCGTATGGGAGTAGAGAGGAGAGACTACTACTGTGGGTCAGA
The DNA here is from genome assembly GCA_006410675.1 of Oreotragus oreotragus. NCBI lineage: Eukaryota > Metazoa > Chordata > Mammalia > Artiodactyla > Bovidae > Oreotragus > Oreotragus oreotragus. The sequence goes on along the minus strand of SJYX01018611.1, from coordinate 109,921 downwards.
AATGCTCCTTCGAGCTGAGCTTATGACCCCACTTTCTCCCTACACAAGCCCTCCACTTTCAGTGAAGAAACTAAGACCCAGAGATCAAGAAATTATTCCTGGGACACTGCTAATGTTAATGGAAGAGTTGGGGTGAGAACCTTTCTGCCTAATGACAAATATGCCAATATTTCTACTCCACTGTACTGTTTGATAATAAAGACTGAATACAAGGTGGGGTGAAAAGTTTGCCAACCATGGGGTGATGCGGGAGAAAAAGCTGAGGCCATCTAGGTAGTACTGGGAGAAAGAAGAAGGCCTGAATCGGGGGCATTGGATCTTATTGTTATCAAGGTCTTCTGAGCAATTAAGCTGCCTGGTCACAGGCCAATGGGCAGCAAAAGTGCCTGCATACCTTGGGGCCAATGCTAGTGTCACAAAAGGTTGGCTGGAAAGTTTGAATGGATTGAGCAGGTGGCCCCACCCCAGTTACAACCATAAACCCTGGCTGAATTTGAATATGGCATGAGTGGGTTGGCAAGGTTGCCAAATAGCAGGGAAAATATTTTACCAGTTCACTCTTGCCTCTAGAGCTATGCCAATAGAATGTGTTCAATTTATGGGGAAGGAGGCACAAGAGGGAGGGGATATATATGTGTATATAATTATGGCTGATTCAAGTTGTTGTATGGCAGAGCACTAAAACATTGTAAAGCAATGATCCTTCAATTCAAAAAACAACAAAAAAGAAAAACTCAAACAATAATATTATTTTTGTATGTAAAAAAAGTTATACACACATATGATGTGCCGTCTTATTCCCATTTTACAGATGCTCATCACAGCAACAGATGTTCAGTACGCGGGAAACAACTTGTGTGTTCACATTAGATGGGCATTAAGTAGTTCCAACTCTTTTGTGTGTTTGAGTTGGTCATTTACCAAAATATCAATAGAGTCTACTCAGCGCATTCAGTTTTTAGTGATGCGAGAGAATGTACATGCTCCAGTAGAAGATGAAACCTGGCTTGGTTTCTTTTTAAAATTTTTATTGAAATATAGTTGATTTACAATGTTGTATTCATTTCTGCTCTGCAGTGAAGTGATTCAGCTATACACACTTATTCTTTTTCATATCCTTTTCCATTATGGTTTATCATGGGTTGGTTTCTAAAAAAGTAATAGAAGATATGGGACAGAATCCAAAAGGAGAAACACTGCTTCTTCAGATATTACTGTTAGTGGTTATAAAAATAATAATAGTAAATAAAGTACTCATAATTGCTAAAATAGAAAATAAAATACTGAATACTATGTGTATACTCTAATAGTAAAATACTAACTATAAATGCATGCTAAAAACATTAAATACTAAAATATATAATAAAAGATCACTAAAATAGAAAAATAATGGCTTAATTTGTATAATTATGTAAGTTATAAAGTAATTATAATCTATAATGTATCATTTTATTCTGCTCTATCGTCAATAGATAGGCATGGTGGTTTTATATGTCAATCAAACACTGTAAAAAAAAAATTTCCAGAGATATCTTCTTTTAGGTTCATTTTATAAAAAGATGAATATATTCTATAATAGAAAAAGTAAGAGCCTCTAATGATTAATCCATTCTGAATATTTTTCAATTTATATCCAGAAAATTAAATGAAAATGACAAACACACCTTGGGGATCATGTTGGGTGCTGATATGAGATATGAAGATAAACAAGCTATAGCTGAGCCCAGGAGGGGCCTCTGTCTTTGGGGAGAGATGCTATGTAGGTTCTTGGAAAGAAAAATAATTATAAATTATTGGAGTTCAAGGCTGGTTGAGATGAAATGTCTCCAGGGAACTCACCAAGTTGATTGATGACCAGAGGTATTCAGGCAAGAGAGAACTGATTGAATGCCATTACATTTAGTTAGAAAGGCTTTTCCTGAGGAGTCGGACTGGGATATGTGAGTTGCAGAATCTCCAGGCAGAGACAATAGACCCTCCTTTTGATGAATTCTAACCTGGTGGCTCAGTGGTAAAGAATCGACCCGCCAGGGCAGGAGATGCAGGAGATGTGGGTTCAATCCCTGGGTTGGGAAGATCTCCTGGAGAAGGGAATGGCTACTCACTCCAGTATTTTTGCCTGGGAAACCCCATGGACAGAGGAGCCTGGTGGGCTATGATCCATGCTGCTGCTGCTAAGTCACTTCAGTTGTGTCCGACTCTGTGTGACCCCATGGACGGCAGCCCACCAGGCTCCCCCATCCCTGGGATTCTCCAGGCAAGAATACTGGAGTGGGTTGCCATTTCCTTCTCCAATGCATGAAAGAGAAAAGTGAAAGTGAAGTGGCTCAGTCTGTCTGACTGATAGCGACCCCATGGACTGCAGCCCACCAGGCTACTTCGTCCATTGGATTCTCCAGGCAAGAGTACTGGGGTGGGGTGCCATTGCCATGGGGTCCCCAAAAAGTTAGGCATAGTTTCAGTTAGTTATAGTTAGGCATAGTTTCAGTTAGTTCAGTCACTCAGTCGTGTCTGACTCTTTGTAACCCCATGGACTGCAGCATGCCAGGCTTCCCTGTCCTTCACCAACTCCTGGAACCTGCTCAAACTCATGTCCATTAAGTCGTTGCTGGCATCCAACCATCTCATCCTTTGTTGTCCCCTTCTCCTCCTGCCTTCAAACTTTCCCAGCATCAGGGTCTTTTCCAATGAGTCAGTTCTTTCCATCAAGTGGCCAAAGTATTGGAGTTTCAGCTTCAGCATCAGTCCTTCCAATGAATATTCAGGATTGATTTCCTTTAGGATGGACTGATTTGATCTCCTTGCAGTCCAAGGGACTCTCAAGAGTCTTCTCCAACACCTCAGTTCAAAAGCATCAATTCTTTGGCACACAGCTTTCTGTATAGGCCAACTCTCACATCCATACATGGCTACCACAGCTTTGACTAGACGGCTCTTTCTTTTTCAAGTAATTTCTATGCTTTTTAATATATTGTCTAGGTTGGTCATAGCTTTTCTTCCAAGGGGTAAGTGTCTTTTAATTTCATGACTGCAGTCAGGATCTACAGTGATTTTGGAGCCCAAAACAATAAAGTCTCTCACTGTTTCCATTGTTTCCCCATCTATTTGCCATGAAGTGATGGGACTGGATGCCATGATCTTAGTTTTCTGAATGTTGAGTTTTAAGGCAGGTTTTTCACTCTCCCCTTTGAATTTCATCAAGAGGCTCTTTAATTCTTCTTTGCTTTCTGCCATAAAGGTGGTGTCATCTGCAGGTCTGAAGTTATTGATATTTCTCCCAGAAATCTTGATTCCAGCTTGTGCTTCATCCAGCCCGGCATTTCTCATGTAGGTTAAATAAGCATGGTGAAAATATACAGCCTTGACATACTCCTTCGCCAATTTGGAACCAGTCTATTGTTCCCATGTCCAGTTCTAACTGTTGCTTCTTGACCTGCATACAGATTTTTCAGGAGGCAGGTAAGGTAGTCTGGTATTCTCATCTCTTTAAGAATTTTCCATACTTTGTTGTGATCCACAAAGTCAAAGGCTTTGGCACAGTCAATAAAGCAGAAGTAGATGTTTTACTGGAACTTTCTTGCTTTCCCAATGATCCAATGGATGTTGGCAATTTGATCTCTGGTTCCTCTGCCTTTTCTAAATCCAGCTTGAACATCTGGAAGTTCATGGTTCACATACTGTGGAAGCTTGTTTTGGAGGATTTTGAGCATTACTTTGCTAGTGTGTGAGATGAGTGTCATTATGTGGTAGTTTGAACATTCTTTGGCGTTGCCTTTCTTTAGGATTCTAGTGAAGAACTGACCTTTTCCAGTCCTGTGGCCACTGTTGACTTTTCCAAATTTGCTGGCATATTGAATGCAGCACTTTCACAGCATCATCTTTTAGGATTTGAAATAAGTCAAGTGGAATTCCATCACCTCCAGACTAGCTTTTCTCCTAGTGATGCTTCCTAAGGCCCATTTGACTTCACATTCCAGGATGTCTGGCTCTAGATGGGTGATCACACCATCATGGTTATCTGGGTCATGAAGATCTTTTTAATGTAGTTCTTCTGTGTATTCTTGCCACCTCTTCTTAGTATCTTCTGCTTCTGTTAGGTCCATACCATTTCTGTCCTTTATTGTGTCCATCTTTGCATGAAACGTTCCCTTGGTATCTCTAATTTTCTTGGAAAGATCTCTAGTCTTTCCCATTCTATTGTTTTCCTCTATTTCTTTGCATTGATCAGTGAGGAAGGCTTTCTTATCTCTCCTTGCTATTCTTTGGAACTCTGCATTCAAATGCATATATCTTTCCTTTCTCCTCTTCCTTTTGCTTCTCTTCCTTTTTTGTCATGACTTAGTGACTGAATAAGAACAAGAACAACAGGTCAAAATCCAAGTTCATTTAGTAGCTTCCTAATGGGTTGATTTGGGACAGCTTTTCTGAGCCTTACTGGCTCAACTCTTCACCAGCACGAAGCTGTGAGGGTGAAACCCAGAGAGCTGCATTTTAACACAATGAACCTTCTCTATGTCTTGAGGTCCTTCCCCTCATCCTTTCCTCTGTAGCTGAGGTCAGAGTTAAGCAGGGCAATATGAATCCAAGCTCCACAAAAGGTATAAAGACCTCTGGACAATTGGTTGAGCTGGGATATTATGCTTGGGTTTCCGTTTTCCAAAACTTGAAAAGATCCTACAGGGAGCAGTTGGAGGTAAAGAAGAAAGCATAGGCAAGTTCTGGGTTAAGATCAAGGCAGGTGAGCCACGTCCTGGTAACCTACTGACTCACATATGGCTTTTGTGAACATTGATTTACCTGAGAGGAAAAGACCATGTAGGGGGATGGTGACTGGCTGACACCAGAGTCCTCTCGGGGATGCTGGGCATCTGCCTTCCAGCCTCGGTCCACAGACCGGTGTTTGAGCCTTATGCAAAGGGATGTAGGCAGAAGCTGAGTGAGCTGTTTTCAATGGAATCCCATGAATTAGGGAACAAGGATGCATGAGTGCCACTACGCAGGCATCTTCTCACTCACTGGACATGACCAACAAAATACAACAAGCCTCTCCCATTCATAACCAGATGCCATGTGGCTCTTATGTCTTGGAGGCTCCAGGAGAGGGTCCAGTCTTCAGATGGACATGAAACCTGATGTGCAGTCAGGCCCCATGGACATCTGAGAGAGCAGGAGGCCTTCTGGCAAAGTGGACTCTGGGTGCAATGCAGTGCTGGACACACTTTGGGTTACTCAGGGAATGCTTCCCAGGGTTCAGTGGGCCAGTGAAGCAGGATTTTTATTATTTCGGCCCCATGTGATTCTCTCCAATAGATGACAGATCCCTTGAGCACAGAGGGACAAATAGAGAAAGAGCCAGGCAGGCCTAGACACCCCCTTTCCAGTCCTTGCCCCCAGCACACACAGAGAGATGCATATACATGGCTAGTCTGTAGCCGGGAGACATGTGAAAGGTGGTCTCCATATGCTGGTTTCCAAGTGTCCTGAAGCCAACAGGCCATGGTCACTAAGGGCTACTAACACCAGCCTCCTTAATTCCAGAAAGGCAGAAATCTCTACACTATTTGTTTTGAAAAAGTTTAGTAGCCTCAAATAGGTCAAGGGTGGTGTATGAAAGGCATTGCAAGGCAACAATTTCTTTCTTCCCTTTTAATGAAATTTTTGAGTGCTTTTTAAATTCTTTTTGGTAAAAATAATATATGCTTATTATAAATAATTGAGAAGAACAGAAATTGCATAATAAGGTAAATAAAACATGATCCTAAATCCCAGAAAATGACAATATTTTGATGTGTGTCCTTCCATGCATATATTGCACAAATGATGTCATATTGTTGCCTGCTCTTTTTAAAATCCCGCTCACCAGTATGAAAGGTTATTTTCCCATGCTGTAAACACAAATCCACATCATATTTAATGAACTCTTATTATTCTACTTTATATACACATACTGTAATTTGTTTAATCAATCCTATTCTTAAGAAGCATTTCATTAGCCTTATAAAATTTTCAAAACTATGGACAAAGTTGAGATGAACATCCTGGGCAAACTTCTTTGGCTCTCATTTGGTTATTAGAAAACAAGCACAATAAAGATTTTTTTACAAAAATAAAGAATTTTTTAAATACATTTTGACCCTGTGGCACAGTATGTGGGATTTTATTTCCCAGACCAGGTATCGAACCCATAGCCCCTGCACTGGAAGGCTGATCCTTAACCACTGGACTCCAAGGAAGTCCCTGGATTTTTATTATGTTACAGTTCTAGGAGTAGGATTGCTGAGTCAAAGGGGAGGGACATTATTTGGGCCTTTGACATGGGTGAGAGTGGTTTCAGTCGGCCCTACAGAACTTCAAAAGGGGCACCTTGAAGACCCCTGCAGGGAACCGAAGCAGCAGAGCAGGGAGAGTCAGAGCCCCAGGCGCCCCCCCCACCTTCAACCACAGAAGCTCCCTTTATATCAATTTTATAGATTGAGCTCCATGTAAGATGTTCCATGAAGAAATAGTTTCTCGGTTTAAAAACTGTATTTATATATAAAGTCTGAAAAGCACAAAGTCCAATGATTGCAACTTGGTGACACAAATTGGCTGACTAAATCCAAGCTCGCCTCAATCTTTGTGTCCTTGAACTGGTTTGACGCTGATTTTCCGGTGACTCCGGGAAATGATGGTCTTAATTACCATAATAATGATGATGATTTTCATTGAGGTAAGAGGCCCAAATTGGACTATCTTTAATCAAGAGCTGAGGAAATGCCTACGAGGCACAAACTGGAGGAACTTCCGAGAATGCTACTGGAAATTCCAAGTTTCCTAACCAACCACCTGATAACATCTTGGTCAAGGTAAGGGTAAGGGGGTGGCCACTGCCTCTCCCTCCCCCTCCTTCCTCTCCTTTCCTTCTGTCCCTTCCCCCATTCTTACACCAGCAAACACAAGTGCATACCCGAAAGCAGGGGCTGGTTCCTTAGGGCAAATGATCAGCCGCATTGAGGGTCTACACACCACCCAACCTCTAGGCAACTCCAAGGCATTTCCAGGATGAAGCCAGAGCTTCTTACCAGCCTGGCCAGCTCTGGCTGCGGGACCCCGGCTAGATCATCCATGTCCCTGGAAGGGAAGGTTTTCAGATCTTTAGTCAAAGCGAGGGAGCAGGAGTTCTGCCTAACTAGTCAATTTTCCTAATGAGCTATTAGAAGCTGTTTTTGTGCTGAACACTCTGCCCTCATTATAACCGTGCTTCCCAGAAGCAAAGCTCTCTCGGCCCATTGTAATGAGCAGAACGCCGGAGTGAAACACAGTTTTAATGAGTTACAGCATGGATGTAAAGCGGAACAACTTGCATCTGAGAGCACCTCAAAGTAAGACTAGGGCCAGTGGGTGCATTTATAGCAGTGGAATGAACCATATGCAGGTGACATCTCTCATCAGCCAAACTGGAAGAAACCGAGCAAGCTTCATCTTGACTGACAGGTGCCCTCTCAGAACAAGAAAAGAAAAATGTATGGTGACCTTGAGAAATAGATTAAGTAGCCCCAAGTCACAGACATGGCAGTGTGATGTTACTTTACGTGTGTGAGGGCTACGTTGCTTCAGTTGTTTCTGACTCTTAGCAACCCTATGGACTGTAGCCCACCAGGCTCCTCAGTCCATGGGATTCTCCAGGCAAGAGTACTGGAGTGGGTTAACCATGTGATCTTCCTAACACAAGAATCAAACCCATGTCTTGTGCTTTACAGGTGGATTCTTTATTGTTGAGCCCCTGGGGAAGCCTGTTATGTCATTTTATAATATACAGTACTGAAACTGTGTAAGTCAGATTGGGACTCGAATCCATGCAGCTGGGACTCCAGTGGGGCCAAAACCCATAGTCTTTTAACTGAGATCACACCCCTGGTTTCAGGACTTAATGAAGCTCAGGTTATGGATGTCTCATCAAGGAAATAATTCAGTGAGAGACAAAGCAACAAGTAAGAAGTGGATTTATTTGGAGAGAAACACTTTACACAGAGTGTAGGCTGTTTCAGAAGGGAAGAAGCCTTGAAATACAGCATGGTTTGTTTTTATGGGCTGGATAATTTCATTGGCTAATGGATGGGAGGATTGTTGTGTGTGTGTGTGTGCTCGTTTGTGTCTGACTCTTTGCAGCTTCATGGACTATAGCCTGTCAGGCTCCTCTGTCCGTCGGATTTCCCAAGCAAGAATACTGGACTGGATTGCCATGTCCTTCTCTGGGGGATCTTCCCAACCATGGGATCAAACTTGCATCTCTTATGTCTCTTGCATTGGCAGGCAGGTTCTTTACCACTAATGCCACTTGGGAAGCCCAAATGGAAGGATTATTCCAACTATTTTAGAGGAGGGACAGGAATTGGGCCACCATCCATCTTTTGATCTTTGATGATCAGCCTCAGAACTGTCCCTGGGCCTATGGGTGGTCATTTAGCATATGCTGATGTCTTACAAGGAGCATATACTGAGGCTCAAGGGACTTCCCAGGTGGTACTAGTGGTAAAGAGCCTGCCTGACAATGTAGGCGACATAAGAGATGCACATGGCAACCTACTGCAGTGTTTTTGCCTGGATAATAGACAGAGGAGCCTGGCAGGCTACACTCCATAGGATTGTAGAGTCAGGCAGGACTGAAGTGACTTAGTACCCAGACACTCACGGTCTAGTGGAAGTCAACTCATCCGCCATCTTGGCCCTATTTGGTTCTAATTAGTTTCTGTTGGGTCCTCAGGCTGTGTCATTCTTTTAAAGGTTGTGCCCTGCCCCCTTCCGCCATTTTAAGAGCCATGAAAGAAGGACTTCATTAGCAGGGCATAGCAGGTATGAATGAAGTTCAGATGGAGACAGGAGAGACCAGTGTGCTGGATCTAACTTATACCAGTCAGGGAGAGCTGATTACAAAGTGTTTAAAATTTTGAAAAGGGGTCAGTGAATTTCAGTCATTATTAACATTTAAATGATATGAACTGACAATTAAATACATTATGTGTATGAAATAAAATTCGTCTTTTATGGAAAGGTAAGAAAAATTTAAACAAAAAAATTTCTCTGCCCTTTAGCCTTCTCTCTCCCAATACTATGCATTGTGTATCTGCATTATGCATGGACCAGAAAGGTTGTGCCCTGCCCCCTTCCGCCATTTTAAGAGCCATGAAAGAAGGACTTCATTAGCAGGGCATAGCAGGTATGAATGAAGTTCAGATGGAGACAGGAGAGACCAGTGTGCTGGATCTAACTTATACCAGTCAGGGAGAGCTGATTGCAAAGTGTTTAAAATTTTGAAAAGGGGTCAGTGAATTTCAGTCATTATTAACATTTAAATGATATGAACTGACAATTAAATACATTATGTGTATGAAATAAAATTCGTCTTTTATGGAAAGGTAAGAAAAATTTAAACAAAAAAATTTCTCTGCCCTTTAGCCTTCTCTCTCCCAATACTATGCATTGTGTATCTGCATTATGCATGGACCAGACCTCCTCCATCGCAGAAATACCTGCTCTACTCAATCATAAAGAGTAACAGTCTCCCAGTATCAACAAGACAATTCTCTACAGATAACATTCCTTCTTGATAAGGGGTCACATAGTGCTTAGATCTGAATTGTGTAAACTGTCAATAATACGTTATTTAACATACAGCCCATACCTGGGCATGGTGACGCTAATGATAAAGAATCCTCCTGTCACTGCAGAAGAAGTAAGAGATGCGAGTTTGATCCCTGGTTTGGGAAGAGCCCCTGGAGGAGGGCATGGTTACCCACTCCAGTATTCTTGCCTGAATAATCCCATGGACAGAGGAGCCTGGTGGGGCTAAAGTCCGTGGGGTTGCAAAGAGTCAGACAAACTGAGCTACTGAGCATGCACGCATCTGTCTCAAAATACTTATATAACTGTGCCTTGACTTCTAAAAGCAGAACAATCCTTATAGCTTTCTGAGATGCTCTTCTGGAGTTATAATCCTCAAATGAGTGAAAGTTTTAATTTCTTTCCTAGATCGATTAATTTTTCATTCACATATTACAAACAAAGATAATACTCAAAATTCCTAATTTTACTAAATTTCATACTAACTGTTCCCTTTAGTTTGTTCACATCTATTGTATTCAATGATGTCATGTTGGTAGCTTGAAATTGGGCAGGATGAGAGTATTACCAATACGAAAATCAGCCAATACTGCACATCAGGGCATGGTTTATTGTTCTGTGGACTATCTATGTAGAAAGCATAGAAAATTATGGAAACGGTGCTAATAATGCAGATTACACTTAGAAGTGCATCCTTAGCCATTACTGTGTGAGTATGGCACAAAAACTTTAAGGAAACACTCTTCCGTTATGTGAAAACTATTAAAATCAACACAGAAGACAGTCCTGTCATTGATGAATGAGTCAAGTTCCCACACATGTCTTTGTTATCTCATTTTCATCTTACTCATTGACATAAACAAAAGATATCTATCAGCATTCATGATGGAGCTACACTCATTTATCAATCGAAGCCACAGGTTGGGGATAGAAATAAGAGTTCATAAAAAATAATAATAATCATTTTGTAAGAATCAGTTGGCCATATAGACATTTCAATGAAGAGTAGTATATAAATCACTCTTATTTGTATACTATATATTAGACATCCTTTATGTAAACAAAATTTGTAATAAATGCATGAAATGTATATACATACATACACTCAAATATCTTATATATACATATGTAATAGTTAATTATTCCCTTCTCCAGGGGATCTTCCTGACCCAGGGATTGAACCCACGTCTCCTGCATTGCAGGCAAATTTTTTACTGCTGAGCCACCAGGGATGCCCAAGTAAGAAGGAGATATTAATACTCACCTTTAAGGACCGTTGTAATTGAAAATGAGATCAAGTTTACTTTAGGATAGTGCCTGGCATTTAGCAGGCTGCTATTATGAATTTATTACTCTGATTATGAGTATAATTACTTGCAAGCAAAGGTGTTCAGGACTGATTCAGTATCAGACATGCTGAAATATCTTTGGATGCTCTGAATTATGAGGGAGAAAGAGGCATGACATTGGGAGCCTTCAGAAGGACTGCTCTCGGGTCTCACCAGTGAGCGCTTGGCACTTCAGCCAAACTTGAGAAGCAGGGAGTAGGTTAATAAACTTCCACATGTGATATCTTACTTCATCCTTAGGACAGTTCTGTAAGGGAATATGGGAGATCTTATTTTCCAATGATGGCTGACACGGTATTTCCCTTCTCATATTTTCTAGAACTTGGCCGTCTCTCCATCAGGATCTGAATACATATTCCCTGTCTTGAAGCTGGGCAGACTTATGGCTCAATTATAGCCCAGAGAAGACATCAAAAGTGACAGAGCATGACTTCCAGGGGATACACTTCTGTCTCACTGATAAAGATACTCACCTTTGGAGCCCTGAGTCACCCTAGAAGTCCAACTCTCCTGAATCCTCAGTGCTGCAAGAAAGCCCTGCGAGCTTGACAGTGGCCCTGGATTTCCAGCCCTCCCCGTCCAGACTTCAGATCTGTAAGTACATGAACGTTCCAGTGTTCCTAGTTTCTTAGCTGTCAGGCCTGTCCAACATGAAACAGCACAGAGAGATGACCTGCTTTGTCCTTTCCAAATTACTGACCTTCAAAATCTGTGAGCATTATCAAATGGTGGCTTTATATCACTGGGTGTGAGGTGGTTTGTTACACACCAATAGTTATCAGAATTGAAATTCTTCTTTTACTAAGAGAATGACTTTGCACAATCACACGGCTAGTCATTGACAAATTTGAGATTCACTCTCCAGGGCTTTCTGACTGGAGATTTCATGCTCCTTACACTATGCTAAACTTTTCTGCTCACTGGAGGGGTGAAGACTGTCGTGTTCTTAACTTGCTGGAACTCAGAGGTACTGAGAGGGGTGGAGGAGATCAGAAGCTGGCCATTGTAGATATGTCCCAGGGTTGGGCTCCTTTTAGAAACAGCTGGGCTGGAGTGGGACCAGAGGAACTGACCCTGTAGGGCATAGACTGGGTTCAGACTCTGTATACAATTCTCTCTTCTCTTAGAAAAGAAAAAAAAAAAAAAAAAAAATCCAAGCTCTGGTGTTTTGGTGTTTGCAGCTGCTTCTGTTGTGAAATGCAACACATGTCCACCTGGGCGCTGATTTAATGAGCGTCTAGGAGAACATCTTCTGGGGTTGTAATTCCTCGAGTTCTCGAAAGAAGACAACACAAGGACTTGCAGCATTTCAGCCCCACAGGCATAGACTGGGTTCAGACTCTGTATACAATTCTCTCTTCTCTTAGAAAAGAAAAAAAAAAAAAAATCCCAGCCCTGGTGTTTTGGTGTTTGCAGCTGCTTCTGTTGTGAAATGCAACACATGTCCACCTGGGCGCTGATTTGATGAGCGTCTAGGAGAACACCTTCTGGGGTTGTAATTCCTCGAGTTCTCGAAAGAAGACAACACAAGGACTTGCAGCATTTCAGCCCCACTCCCCTGTATCAGGAGACGGTGGAGAATTTGGTCTCTTTCAGAGGCTTCCAGGGCTCAGGGGCAGAGCAGTGGGCCTCCAATCCTGTATGCAGCTGCTGGAAACCAGTTACCCTTTCTTGCTTAACCTATACTGTGAAGCCATCTCTGAATCCTCTAGGCAAATCTGACTGATTCTTCCTGTATCCTTCTCCAGAACCATGTACAGAATTCATTCCATTGTGTTGTTTACTTACCCGTCTGAGTCCTTATCAGACTCAGTTCCTCAAGGGCAGAGAATGGATTTTCTTCATCCTCAACACCTACACATCTGACACAGAGGAGGAACTTGGACAGTTTATTAATATACCTTTAATTTTAATTGAACACCTACTTTCAAGTTGTTTAGATGAATTGACTCAGTCCTCAAAAACAGCCCTGTGAAACAGGCACGATTATATCCTGTGATGGTTCATTTTCTGTGTCACATTTATTGGCCATCAGTGCCCAGGGATTCGGTTAAACATTATTCTGATGTGTCTGTGAGGGTGTTTTGGATGAGGTTCTATTGACATTGGTGAACTTTGAGTAAAGAAGATTACCCTTTATAAAGTGAAGGAGCTGAATGAATACCATCAGTTGGTGGTAGAACAAAGACTTACATCTCTCACACAAGAGGGAATTCTGCCAGCAGAGGGCTTTTGGACATAAAAGCCCAGGGCAACATTGTTTCTTCTTGGGTCTCAAAGCTGTTGGGCCACCCTGCACATCCTGGTCTTGCTGAGTTCCATAATTACACGAGCAAATCCCTTCATGTCAATTTTTTCTCTCTGTACATACAAACATCATATTGGTTCTCTTTCCCTGGAGAACTCTGACTAATGCATATCCCTACTAACAGGTGGGGTAATTTAGGCCCAGAAAGAATGTTATTTGTCCAGGTTTATGCAGTAATAGGGCTTCCCTGATGGCTTAGACAGTAAAGAATCTGCCTGCAATGCAGGAGACCCAGGTTCGATCCTTGGGTCGAGAAGATCCCTTGGAGGAGGAAATGGCAACCTACTCTAGTATTCTTTCCTGGAAAATCCCATGGACAGAGGAGCCTTGCAAAGAGTCAGAAAGGACTGAGAACACATACAATTCCTGCTTTTAGCACTGGACATTCCAGGCTCTGAGAACCCACTCAGTCTAGAGCAAACTGGTACAGTTAGTCTTCCTGGATGCAAATATAGCTCTGAGGTAGAATTGTTGGGTAAAATTTTTCATGGGACCTACTTATACTAAATGTGCGTGTGCACAAAATTTTATTTATTTTTCTGAGATTCAAATGCAGTTGTGCCCTATGTTGGCTCAGATGGTAAAGAACCCACCTGCAATACAAGATACCCGGGTTCAATCCCCAGGTTATGAAGATCCCCTGGAGAAGTAAATGGCAATCCACTCCAGTGTTCTTGCTGGGGAAATCCCATGGACAGAGGAGCCTGGCGGGCTATAGTCCCTGGGGTTGCAAAGAGTCTGACACTGCCGAGCGACTAACACTTTGACGTCTACACTTAACATTTTATTTATTTAGTTTTGGCTGCGCTGGTCTTTGTGTGCATGGGCTTGTGTCCTGTGATTTTATTTCTGCATCTGGCAACCTTACTCTGAGATGTTTGCTGTGTTGTTACCAATGAAGAAACAAGCTGTTTATTATTTAGAGAACTCCTCACATGGGGCAGGCTGGGAAATTCTCTTTGTCTCCTTGCTGAGAAAGGATGGGGTTTAAGGGAAGCTAAACATGATTGGTTGGGTAATGAGCATCTTTAACTCAGACTTGACCGGAGCATCCATAGTTAGGAGTTGGTCTAATTGCTAAGTACATGGACTCCCAGAACCAGCAGGCCAGCTTCCAATGTGGGGTCTGCTATTCATTGCCTCTGCTGCCCTGGACAAGCTATTTCATCCTGTGGTGCCTCCGTTCCCTCATTGGACAGGTGGGGCCATGACACTACCTACCTCCTAGGATTATTGTGATGATTCAACAGTTTGATATGCATAAGTTTTTTTTTTAATTGGAGTATAATTGTTTTACAGTTTTTTGTTATTTCTGCTGTACAACAAAGTGAATCAGCTATATGTGTGCACATACCCCCGCCCTCTGGGAACTCTCTCCCACCACAGCCTCCCATCTTACTTCATCCTCCCATCCCACTCCATCCCCCCAATCCCACTCCTCTACATCATCACAGAGCCCTGAGCTAAGCTTCCTGTGCTGTTCAGCAGCTTCCCACTAGCTGTCTATTTTACACATGGCAGTGCACCTACGTCACTCTCAATTTCCTGATTCATCTCACCCCGCATCCCCACACTCCTTGAGTGTGCACATCTGTTCTCTAAGTCTGCAAGTAGCTTCATCTCTACCATTTTTCTAGATTGCTCTGAAGAGAGCCTAGCATGCAATAGGGCTAGTTTTTGCCTTGCTGGCATTCTTCCTCCTTTGGCTTACACCACTTATACTTACGCCCTTCCAAACTATTGGGCCCAGTGATCTCTGAATCCAGGATGGTCGTGTGACAAGGTCCAGTCCAGGACCCTTCCGGAGCCCAGACCAGTAATTGCTCCAAGAATGACAAGAATGCGCATGGAGCACAGGCCTGCCCAATGAGGGTCAATCCCCTGGCTTTTGTTAGGGAACTGAGGGAGAAAAGCCCTTTCCCCTGTAGCTGGTCCCTATGAAAGGGCATGACCCTGGATCACTTGAGAGCCTATATAAGGATGTCTACTGGAGAACAGGGCCTGGGAGTGGAGAAGAACAGAGTCCTGCTATCCCAGTGCAAGCACCTGGATGACCCTGGCCTTGCAAGTGGCTGAGAGCATTACCTTGGAGTTGACCTGTGGGTGGGAAACCCTCACAGCCTTGGGTTATTACATCTCCCTGTTCCTCACTCCCTTGGTTCGGTGGGGATGATAATAGCTCCTCTTTAGGTGGTGCTGTGAAGACGGCATGGGTTGTTATATATAAGGTTTTTGGAACAGTGTCATGCACGGTATATATTCTCAATAAATATTGACTGTTACCATCTGTTCTGCAAGCCCATACAGTCTCTTCGGGGTCCATGTTAGTTCAAGTAAAATGTCTGTCATTTGTTACCAGAAGAATTAATGCTAATAAAAATGCACTTGAGGAGTGCATAGAGTTCTAGGATTACTCAGATGCCTCTCCAGAGACAACAAAGGGGATATTTGGCAAGAATAACTTGGACAGGTAGCTCATCAAGAATAGAAATTTGAATGAGAGTACATGGATGAAAGCAATGGTTCTGAATATCGAACATTCTCTTGGGGAGTTTGTTAAAACATAGATTGATAGACCCCCACCTCCAGTGTTTTTGGTTTATAAAGTCTGGATGGGCCTTGAGAATTTGCATTTCTTTGTTTTAATTTTTTTGAGAATTTGCATTTTTAGCCATTTCTAACAAGGTTCTGGGTGATGCTCTGCTGAGGTTTCTGATCTCTGGACTCTGAAAATCACTCATTAGTGAAAGGCCAAAGCAATGACATTTATTATTAGTTTTATTTTAGTAAGTCTCATATCATGCCTACTATAAACAAGACACTGTTTTAAGTGCTTTACAAATACGAATGTATTTCATTTTCACAGAAGGTTTTTTAACATAGTCACTATCACTATTTTGCAAAGGTGAAAGCTGAGGCACAGAAAAGTGACATGGCATGCCTCTATTTTGTTGGTGGAGAGCTAGGAAACACACCCAGGCATCTGGGGGTGGCCGTAGCCTCTATTTTAGTCTGTCTCTCAGACCAACGAAATGGGTATTAGTTTGAGCAAACTCTGGGAGCTGGTGAAGGACAGGGAAGCCTGGCATGCTGAGTCCTTGGGGTTGCAAAGAGTCAGACATGGCTGAGCCATTGAACAACAACTCACTAAATGATGCTATATAGAAAATGAAAGGATCTGAAAACTACAGAGGCTTGAGCCCCACTGCAGACTGTGGTTCTCTGCGTTTGGACAGGATATGTAGGTCTGCCAGCTGCGGAAAGCTGCTCAGATGGCTGAGACTGTGAGCCTGAGAAGTGGAAGTATTGCCTTTGATCCTGGCTCCCAGCCTCTCAGCAGGTATGCCTTCTCCCTGAGGCGGGCCTCTGCAGAGTTCAGGGGCACGAGCAAGGGCTGGTCAGGAGAAAGCGCCTTTCCACTGTAAGTATTGGGATTGCAAGTGGAGCAGCCGCCTGAAGCCAAAGGTTAAATGTTGCGTCTAAGTTCAGATAAACTGGACTTCCCTGGTGGCTCAGATGATAAAGAATTTGCTCACAACGTAGGAGACCTGGGTTCGATCTCTGGGTCACGAACATCCCTTGGAGAAGGGAATGGCTACCCACTCCAATATTGTTGCCTGGGGAATCCCATGGACAGAGGCAACTGGCAGGCTATAGTCCATGGGATTGCCAAGGGTAAAAGAGGTTGGACAGGACTGAGTGACTAACACTTTCGAGATCAGATACGATCTTTAGCAATGGTTAGCATTTCTGCAGTTCCGCTTGCTTTATTTTGTTACACTCCATCCCTGTCTGCCTGTCTCCAGTTACTGAGGAAAGCTCAGACCAGGCTTGGGAAAACCAGCCCAGGAACTTGCGTTTTGCTCACAGGATGGTGTTTCCATGCGGTTTCCATTGGTTTGTTGATTTACTCTTAGAGAGGAAAGGGACACTAGGTAAGAAACTTGTCCTGCTTCTTCCACTGGAAGGTGCTTGCATGTCCTTTTGTATGAACTCAGTTTCCGGTGCTGGAAATAATGTATCTGTGTGTGCTCAGTCATGTCTGACTCTTTGTGACTCCATGGACTATAGCCTACCAGGCTCCTCTGTCCACGGGATTATCCCAGCAAGAATATTGAGTGGGTTGCCATGCACTCCTCCAGGGATCTTCCCGCTTCCCAACCCGGGGATCAAGCCTGCATATCCTGCATTACAGGCAGATTCCTTAATGCTGAGCCACTAGGAAAGCTCAATAGTAGTCCCAGTCCAGTATTCTCGCCTGGGAACTTCTATGGACAAAGGAGCCTGGTGGGCTGTAACCCATGGGGTCACAAAAGAGTCAGACACAACTTAGCAACTAAACAACAACAGCAACAAACATAGGGATAACCCAGGCCTGCCTTTCCTCCAGACTTCCCCAGCCACCATCGCTTCTCTCCTCCAAGCTGCTCTCACAGAAGAGGGAGCCGTGGCACAGAGAGGGAACTGACTTTCCCAGCTCTTGGGCAATGGGTTAAAATCAGGGTACAGAAGGAGGAAATAATTTTTGATACAGAATAATCCAAAGGTTGATCTTTGCATGAGTCTCGGTAGGGATCAAGGCTCTCCTCTGTTTTCAGTTAGTTTAAACATCCTGCCTAGATTTCCCCATGACCTTGACAAAGTACAGCTTTGCCCTCAGGGATATGGTAGAATCATCTTGGCCATTGGGGCTAACATAGCAAAAACAACTCAGCAGGGTCATTGGGCTTTGTTTTGTGTTTGCTTTTGTTTTGATTTAAAATACCACAATTTCACTCTTCAGGAAGCAGTTCAGACAGACTTGAAATAGTAATGGAAAGAAAATTTCATTCTCCTTTCATTCATCACTGGTTTGTTGAGTGAGAAGTTCTCTGTGGAGGAAGAAAGAAAAAGGTACACAAGCCGAAGCCTTACTTCAGGAACTTACAGAATAGTGAGGGAGGGAAACACCTTTAGGGCAATGTGCAGAAAAATCCTACACAGGGGCCAGAGAATGGCGACTTGAATAGATATACATGATGCATAGGTGAAACCCTGCAACTCAGAGTGAAATTGTGCAGCTCAGATTGACACAAACCCACACCCTGGGACTCAAACCCAGCACAAACCCAGATCGGAACTGGAACCTGTGGTCTTTTAACTGAAATCCCATACCTGATCTCAGGACTTGATGAAGCTCAGGTTCTTGATGTCTCACTGCAGAAAGAATTCAGTGAGAGACAAAGTGATAGTAAGAAGTGGGTTTATTATAAGAGAGAGACACACTCCACAGACAGAGGGTAGGCCATCTCAGAAGATGAAGGTGGCCTGGAAATATGGTGTGGTGGGTTTTTATGGTTGGGTAATTTCATAGGCTAATGAGTGGGAGGATTATTCCAACTATTTGGGGAAGGGGTGGAGATTTCCTGGAATTGGGCCACCATCCACTTTTTGGTCTTTGATGGTTAGCCTCAGAACTCTGATGGCCCTGGTGTGTGTTTGTGTCATTGAGCTGATGGGTGTGTCATTTAGCTTTTGCTAATGTATTACAATGAACATATAATGAGACTCAAGGTCCGTTGGAAGTCAGATCTTCCACCATCTTAGACCTATGTGTTTCTAACCAGTTTTTATCATATTCTATGGCTTTATCATTCTTTTAAAGGCTGTCCACCAAAACCCTATGGTATTAATATAACAGATGAGGCTACTGAGGCTTAGAGAGAATAAATAAATTTCTCAAGATCTCAGAGACAGTTAGTGATCGAGCCAGGTTCTAATACTCTGTTTACTTAGGTTCAATGTTTGTGTTATCTCTGCTCTTCCATGAGCTACCAGGCATGAAGGTTCAAGTTAGTAGGTAGATATTAACAGACAGACACATGCATGCATGCATGCATGCATGATATGAAGACAGTGGTTTAACAGGGGTGCCTAGTAAAGGAATCCTAGAAGACTCTGTGTTTATATTATGGTGGTTCCCATCCATTTTGGCACCAGGGTCCAATTTCATGGAAGACAATTTTTCCATGGACTGGAGTGGAGTGTGGTCCACCCCAGGCAGGCACATTACATTTATTGTGCACTTTATTTCTATGATTACATCAACTCCACCTCAGGTCAGCAGGCATTAGATTCTGGAGGTTGGAAACCACTGGTTTATAAGATCCACATAGAGATGAGCATTCCAGGTGGAAAAAAGACACAACAGTGCAGTGAAAATTGGAAGGTCCATGCAAGTCTGTAGAACCATATGTAGTTATGATTGCCAGGAATGCATGGGTTGTGTAGGAAAGTCATGGGAAATTGGAGTAAAAGGAAATTTGTGAACAAGTTAAAAGACAAAGTAGACTGCTAAGCTAAGAATCCTAGACTGAGTGATATGGCTATTGGGTGCTGATATATGGCCATCTGTCACAATTTCACGCAAGGCTACAGTTCTCTCAACCAAGGCCCAATCAGACACAAAGTGATGTTGTCCCCTGGACCCCAAAGAATTGCTTCAGATTGCTGACATTGCCCCAATTTTTATGGACTGATATCAGCAACTGCACAAGCTACTGTCAGTCCATTTCAGTCATAAGACGCATTAGCACTGGGAAGAAAACCCAAACAGTCTTGAAACAGCCCCTCAGCCCCCTTTGTCAGAGTAATCTGATCCAGAGATAGCCCCCACATATGAAGCATCCCTGAGAGCATGGCAAAGAACCACAGCACTCCCAGCAGAGGGTCTTCATATCCAACCTCTTCTGACTTACGCTCACCTTACTCCCTACCTCCTCCACCCACATGCCATCTCATAACTTCCTGGAAATTCCTCTCCAACTTATTCCTTCCCCAGACTCTCTGCTTCAAGACAGCACCAGTTGTGTTTCCAACTCCCTTCACTTCTCTGGCCACCTCGGGAAGGACACTCACCCTGATGTTGATTCATTAATCCTCATGCCATGTATTTGCTTAGTTTGCTTAAAGTCATGCAGTTTGTTCAGTGTCATTATCCACAGTGCATTCTTCAGAAAGCTGAGGAATTAAATTAAAAATGGCATGGCGTGTTCACCATACTGATGACAGTGTCCACCTTTTATATTTCATTTTGGCAAAATATGATTGAGTGAAACATAGAGGTAAGTCTTTCATGGGACTAGGAAGAGAAGAAGTCAATGAAGGCAATAGCGTTAAGAGTAAAGGGTGGAAAGGAACAGAAGCATGCTGTATGTGCATATATTGACTGACACAAGGTAGATACTTATGAACAGCCCCAAATAGCTTTAGTTTTTTTAAAGTATGAAAACTTTGGGTATTTTATCATTATTACTTTTAATTGAGGTATAGTTAATTTATAATGTGTTAATTTCAAGTGTACAGCAAAGTGATTCAGTTTATATAAATATATACACATTTTTTTTTCAGACTCCTTTCCAGGATACATTATTACATGCTATTGAGGGACTTCCCTAGTGGTCAAGTGGTTAAGACTTCACCTTCTGTTGTAGGCAGTGCAGGTTCGATCCTGGTCAGGGAGCTAAGATACCACATGCCTCCTGGCCAAAACACCAAACATAAAACAGAAGAAATATTGTACAAGATATTGAGTATAGTTCCCTGTGCTATACAGTAGGTCCTTGTTGTTTATCTATTTTATATATAGTAATGTGTGTATGTTAATCCCATGCTTCAGGTTTATCCCTCTCATCCCCTTTGGTAACTATAAGTTTGTTTTCTACGTCTGTGAGTTTATTTCTGTTTTGTAAATAAGTTCATTTGTATCATTTATTTTATTTTATTTTTTTAGATTCCACATATAAGTGATACCACATGGTAGGCATCCTTCTCTATCCGATTTACTTCTCTTAGTATGGTCATCTCTAGGTCCATCCATGCACCTTGGATCTTTTTAATGCTAGCTGATAGGTTGATTTCTCTCTGTTCAAACACTGCCTGTACACTGTTAGACACCTATTTTAAGTTTTTGAATACAAAAAGTGGGACTTCCCTAGCGGCTCAGATGGCAAAGAATCTGCCTGCAATGCAGGCAACCCGGACTCGATCCCTGGGTGGGGAACATCCCCTGGAGAAGGAAATGGCTCCAGTAATCTTTACCTAGTGAATTTCATGGACAGAAGAGCCTGGTGGACTACAGTCCACAGTACTGCAAAATGTCAGACATGATTGAGTGACTAGCACATCCAAAAAGAAAAAAAGATTCCACTGTGAATCATATGCATGTGGAAACAGCAGCATATAAAAAGACATTGGCCCTGAAATGAAGGTGGATCTGTTGTAGTCAGATGGTGGAAGGATAACTGAGATATTATACAATAAACAAAATGAAGACACAGCAAAGGACAAGGAACCATACCTGCGTGGAAAGGGGTTAGGGCAGATTTTAAGATGGACCACACGTAAATGGTGGCATTTGAGTTGAACCCTAAAGGATGTATAGGATTTCATGGGGAACAGCAGTGAATGGTGGAAAGGGAAAAGGCAATGGATGACATTCAAGGCAGAAGGAATAGCCTGCATGAAGGCATAGAGAACAGGAAGAGCAGAGCCATGGGGAGAAGGTTAATGTGGCTGACTGCCTAAGAAGGAAAGGAGTAGAAGGGAATGCTTTCTTCCCCTGGTCTCTTTCCAACTTATTGGCTGTGCTTCTCTGTCTCTGCAAGATCAGCCTCCTCTGCCTGGTCATTAGAGATTAAATGTCCTCAAGACTTGATTTTGAAATAAATAAATGAATTTCTTAGATACTAGGCATTAAGGCTATGGTTTTTCCAGTAGTCATGTATGGATGTGAGAGAAATAATTAAATTAAATTAAAAGAAAACAAGAGAAAAAATGAAAACAAAAAGAAAAAAAAAAAGGAAAGTTTATCTTTCCAAACTTCTCAGAGGCAAAAATGTTATAGATCCATACTTACTTAATTTCCCATCTGCCTTTTATTATCAGCTACTTGGTTAATTACGGTCATCTGAAGAATATATAATTTAGATGGTTTTCCTAGTTACAATCTTTATTACTAACCAATAAATGAAACTGCTTGGATTTCACAAGTAAAATCAACCAGTTGATATTTACTAGGTGAGGGTTTTAAAGAAAAATAAACCTTTAAAACTATGAAAAAAAATAAAAAGCAGAGACATTACTTTGTCTACAAAGGTCTGTGTAGTCAAGGCTATGGTTTTTCCTGTGGTCATGTATGGATGTGAGAGTTGGACTGTGAAGAAGGCTGAGTGCCGAAGAATTGATGCTTTTGAACTGTGGTGTTGGAGAAGACTCTTGAGAGTCCCTTGGACTGCAAGGAGATTCAACCAGTCCATTCTGAAGGAGATTAGCCCTGGGATTTCTTTGGAAGGAATAATGCTAAAGCTGAAACTCCAGTAATTTGGCCACCTCATGCAAAAAGTTGACCCATTGGAAAAGACTCTGATGCTGGGAGGGATTGGGGGCAGGAGGAGAAGGGGACGACAGAGGGTGAGATGGTTGGATGGCATCACTGACTTGATGGACGTGAGCCTGAGTGAACTCCGGGAGTTGGTGATGAAGAGGAAGGCCTGGAGTGCTGCGATTCATGGGATCGCAAAGAGTCGGGCACGACTGAGCGGCTGAACTGAACTGAACTGAGGCATTAAATAAGAGTGCAGATCAGAAGAATCTGATTTTAAGCCTGCTTTTCTTCTATTCCATGTCCTCTTCCTGGGC
The DNA here is from genome assembly GCA_006410675.1 of Oreotragus oreotragus. Lineage (NCBI taxonomy): Eukaryota > Metazoa > Chordata > Mammalia > Artiodactyla > Bovidae > Oreotragus > Oreotragus oreotragus. Next base: position 86,986 of record SJYX01018611.1, on the reverse strand, counting down.
AACCTTATTCACTCCTGCTTTCAATCTCACCTATATGAGAATATCAGTTCAGTTCAATCACTCAGGCATGACTAATCTTTGCGACCCAATGGACTGCATCCAGACTTCCCTGTCCATCACCAACTCCCAGAGCTTGCTCAAATTCATGTCTATCAAGTTGATGAAGCCATCCAACCATCTCATCCTCTGTTGTTCCCTTCTCCTCCTGCCCTCAATCTTTCCCAGCATCAGTCTTTTCAAATGAGTCAGTTCTTTCCATAAGGTGGCCAAAGTATTGGAGTTTCAGCTTCAGCATCAGTCTTTCCATTGAATATTCAGGATTGATTTCCTTTAGGATGGACTGGTTGGATCTCCTTGAAGTCCAAGGAACTCTCAAGAGTCTTCTGCAACACCACAGTTCAGAAGCATCAATTCTTGGGCTCTCAGCTTTCTTTATAATCCAACTCTCACACTCGTACATGAATACTGGGAAAACCATAACTTTGACTAGATGGACCTTTGTTTGCAAAGTAATATCTCTGCTTTTTAATATGCTGTCTAGGTTGGTCATAGCTTTTTTTCCAAGGAGCAATCGCCTTTTAATTTCATGGCTGCAGTCACCATCTGCAGTGATTTTGGAGCCCAAAACAGTAAAGTCTCTCACTGTTTCCACATCTATTTGCCATGAAGTGATGGGACTGTATGCTACTATGATCTTAGTTTTCTGAATGTTGAGTTTTAACCCAAATTTTTCACTCTCCTCTTTCACTTTCATCAAGAGGCTCTTTAGTTTTTCGCTTTCTGCCATAAGGGTGGTGTCATTTGCGTATCTGAGGTTATTGATATTTCTCCTGGCAATCTTGATTCCAGCTTGTTTGTTTCATCCAGCCCGGCACTTCACATGAGGTATTCTGCATATAAGTTAAATAAGCAGAGTGACAATATACAGCCTTGATGTATTCCTTTTCCAATTTGGAACCAAACTGTTGTTCCATGTCCAGTTCTAGCTGTTGCTTCCTGACCTGCATATAGATTTCTCAGGAGGCAGGTCAGGTGGTCTGGTATTACCATCTCTTTAAGGATTTTCCACAGTTTTTTGTGATCCACACAGTAGAAGGCTTTGGAGTAGTCAATAAAGCAGAAGTAGATGTTTTCCTGGAACTCTCTTGCTTTTTCTATGATCCAACGTATGTTGGCAGTTTGATCTCTGCTTTCTCTGCCTTTTCTAAATCCAGCTTGAACATCTGGAAGTTCACAGTTCACATACTGTTGAAGCGTGACTTGGAAGATTTTGAGCATTACTTTGTTAGCATGTGAGATAAATGCAATTATGTGGTAGTTTGAACATTCTTTGGCATTCTAATGAAAACTGACCATTTCCCATCCTGTGGCCATTGCTGAGTTTTCCAAAGTGGCTGGCATAGTGAGTGTAGCATTTTCACAGCATCATCTTTTAGGATTTGAAATAGCTCAACTAGAATTCATCACCTCCACTAGCTTTGTTCATAGTGATGGTTCTTAAGGCCCACTTGATTTCATATTCTAGGATGTCTGGCTCTAGGTGAGTGATCACACCATTGTGATTATCTTGGTCGTGAAGATCTTTTTGTGTGTAGTTCTTCTGTATATTATTGCCATCTCTTCTTAATATCTTCTTCTTCTGTTATGTCCATACCATTTCTGTCCTTTATTGTGTCTATTTTTGCATGGAATCTTCCCTTGGTGTCTCTAATTTTCTTGGAAAGATCTCTAGTCTTTCCCATTCTATTGTTTTCCTCTATTTCTTTGCATTGATCAGTGAGGAAGGCTTTCTTGTCTCTTCTTGCTATTTTTTTGAACTCTGGATTTAAATGCATATATCTTTCCTTTTCTCCTTTGCCTTTAGCCTCTCTTCTTTTCTCAGCTATTTGTAAGGGCTCTGCAGACAACCATTTTGGCTTTTAGCATTTCTCTTTCTTGGGGATGGTCTTGATCACTGCTTCCGGTACAATGTCACAAACCTTCATCCATAGTTCTTCAGGCACTCTATCAGATGGAGATCTGTGGAGAAATAACTCCAGAAAGAATGAAAAGATGGAGTCAAAGTAAAAACACCCAGTTGTGAATGTGACTGGTGATAGAAGTAAAGTCTGATGCTGTAAGGAGCAGTATTGCATGGGATCCTAGAATATCAGGTCCATGAATCAAGGCAAACTGGAAGTGATCAAACAGGAGATGGCAAGAGTGAACATCAACATTTTAGGTGTCAGTGAACTAAAATGGACTGGAATGGGTGAATTTAACTCAAGAGACCATTACATCTACTACTATGGGCAAGAATCCCTTAGAAGAAATGTAGTAGCCACCATAGTCAACAAAAGAGTCCAAAATACATTACTTGGACACAGTTTCAAAAATGGCAGAATGATCTCTGTTCATTTCCAAGGCAAACCATTCAATATCACAATAATCCAGTATGCCCTGACCAGTAATGCTGAAGAAGCTGAAGTTGAATGGTTCTATGAAGACCTACAAGACCTTCTAGAACTAACACCCCAAAATGATGTCCTTTTCATCATAGGGGACTGGAATGCAAAAGTAGGAAGTCAAGAGATACCTGGAATAATAGGCAAATTTGGCCATGGAATACAAAACAAAACATATCCAAAGCTAACAGAGTTTTGCCAAGAGAACACACTGGTCATTGCAAACACCCTCTTCCAACAACATGAGAAGACTCTACACATGTACATCATCAGATGGCCAATACCGAAATCAGGTTGATTATATTCTTTGCAGCCGAAGATGGAGAAGCTCTATACAGTCAGCAGAAACAAGACTGGGAGCTGACTGTGGCTCAGATCAATGGCAAATTCAGACTTAAATTGAAGAAAGCAGGGAAAACCACTAGACCATGCAGATATGACCTAAATCATATCCCTTACTATTATTATACAGTGGAAGTGACATACAGCTTCAAGGGATGAGATATGATAGCCATAGTGCCTGAAGAACTATGGATGGAGGTTTGTGACATTGTACCAGAGTCAGTGATTAAGACCATCCCCAAGAAAAAGCAAATGAGAATATCACACGAGTTCATATCTCTAGTTCAGAGACTGACCTCTAGTTCAAATTCCCAGTCTGCATATGCTACTTGGAAGTCTCAGAGGCATCAAATTTGGTTAAATGCTGAGCCTCTGGTCTTTAGTCTTAACCTTTACTATTAACCTGGTTCCTCTTTCAGTGATCAGCACCATCATCTATCTAGTTTCACGAGTGGGACAGTATCTTGAACACTGAAAGTGAAAGAAAGAAAGTGAAGTTGCTCAGTCATGTCTGACTTTTTGCGACCCTGTGGACTGTAGCCTACCAGGCTCCTCTGTCCATGGGATTCTCCAGGCAAGATTACTGGAGTGGGTTGCCATTTCCTTCTCCAGGGGATCTTCCCAACCCAGGGAGGTCTCCTGCATTGCAGGCAGATGCTTTATCCTCTGAGCCACTAAACACTGGCATTATCCCAAATACCTCTCCCCAACTTTCTCATCGAATTCACCTCTAGTAATGTTAGTATTACTTCTTCAGTATTTCTCAAATCCACCCACTACTATCCATTTTTATCAAGTCCATAACAGTTGAAGTTACAGTTTTATACCTTGACCATTGCACAGTATATCCTAGCAAGNCATTGCAGGCAGATGCTTTATCCTCTGAGCCACTAAACACTGGCATTATCCCAAATACCTCTCCCCAACTTTCTCATCGAATTCACCTCTAGTAATGTTGGTATTACTTCTTCAGTATTTCTCAAATCCACCCACTACTATCCATTTTTATCAAGTCCATAGCAGTTGAAGTTACAGTTTTATACCTTGACCATTGCACAGTATATCCTAGCAAGTTCTCCTGTAGAAACTCTTAATCTCACTTTAAACTCTCCAGTTCAAAGTAAGGGAATCCTTAAAAAAAAGGAATTTGAGCAATATAGTGAATTGTAGATCACAGAAAATTTTCAATTTTAGAACTATGTTCATTGGATAAATACTGCATGGCTGACTAGAGGAAAAAAATAAGGGAATAATGACATCCTCATGAAGAAAAATAGGAAAAAAAGACATTTCTTTTCTGCTGAAGGATGTATGCAAGTCTTTTTTTTTTTAATTACTACTCATAGAATGGGAAAAATATCCTTCAAGAATTACTATTTACAAGTTTTTATTCTAGACTTGTGACCTGGAGAATTCTTTAAAATTAGGCATTAAATAAGAGTGCAGATCAGCAGAATATAGTACTTGCCATGATGGTTTATAATCTGGGTTTAAATGGACCGTTTATACCAGAAAAATAAATTAAAGGTTGAGCTAACAGAGGACAGGAATAAAAACAGACACTGAGAATAAATCTAAGACTTAGAAATAATGACATCCTCATGAAGAAAAACAGGAAAAAAAGACATTTCTTTTCTGCTGAAGGATGTATGCAAGTCTTTTTTTTTTTTTAATTACTACTCATAGAATGGGAAAAATATCCTTCAAGAATTACTATTTACAAGTTTTTATTCTAGACTTGTGACCTGGAGAAACAAACCCTAAGCTTAAATATACATATTTAAAGAAGTCAAGGTTAGTTGTTCCCCAGGTGACTTACCGAAACAAACCAAATTCTGCCTGGAAGATCACAAACCCAGGCTTCAAAGAATTTCCACAGATAAAAAGAACATCACTAAAGAATGTATGCAGGTCAGGAAGCAACAGTTAGAACTGGACATGGAACAACAGACTGGTTCCAAATAGGAAAAGGAGTACGTCAAGGCTGTATATTGTCTCCCTGCTTATTTAACTTACATGCAGAGTATATCATGAGAAACGCTGGACTGGAAGAAACACAGGCTGGAATCAAGATTGCCGGGAGAAATATCAATAACCTCAGATATGCTGATGACACCACCCTTATGGCAGAAAGTGAGGAGGAGCTAAAAAGCCTCTTGATGAAAGTGAAGGAGGAGAGCAAAAAAGTTGGCTTAAAGCTCAACATTCAGAAAATGAAGATCATGGCATCCGGTCCCATCACTTCATGGGAAATAGATGGGGAAACAGTGTCAGACTTTATTTTTTTGGGCTCCAAAATCACTGCAGATGGTGACTGCAGCCATGAAATTAGAAGACGCTTACTCCTTGGAAGAAAAGTTATGACCAACCTGGATAGTATATTCAAAAGCAGAAACATTACTTTGCCGACTAAGGTCCGCCTAGTCAAGGCTATGGTATTTCCTGTGGTCATGTATGGATGTGAAAGTTGGACTGTGAAGAAAGCTGAGCGCTGAAGAATTGATGCTTTTGAACTGTGGTGTTGGAGAAGACTCTTGAGAGTCCCTTGGACTGCAAGGAGATCCAACCAGTCCATTCTGAAGGAGATCAACCCTGGGATTTCTTTGGAAGGAATGATGCTAAAGCTGAAACTCCAGTACTTTGGCCACCTCATGCGAAGAGTTGACTCATTGGGAAAGACTCTGATGCTGGGAGGGATTTTGGGCAGGAGAAGAAGGGGACGACCGAGGATGAGATGGCTGGATGGCATCATGGACTCGATGAACGTGAGTCTGAGTGAACTCCAAGAGATGGTGATGAACAAGGAGGGCTGGCGTGCTGCGATTCATGGGGTCGCAAAGAGTCAGACACGACTGAGCGACTGAACTGAACTGAGCACATTTACACCACACTCTTTATACCATACAGACAATATGTGGGCATGTATTGTCTAAACCCTAACTTTCTGAGTACAAGCTGCCCCAGTGAGCCACCATTGTCTGCCAGTGCTCCAGGGGCAGGCTCTGTCCCTGGATGCTGGGTGGGTGGATCAGTCTAATTCTGGTTGGGAAGCTCCCTTGTTGGCATATGAAAGTTAAAAAAAAAAAAAAGCCACACAGTTGTGTCCCAACTCTGCAATTCCATGGACGGCAGCCTGTACTCCGTCTATTCATGAAATTCTCCAGGCAAGAGTATTGGAGTGGGTTGCCATTTCTTTCTCCCAGCGATCTTTGCAAGCCGGGGATCGAACCCAGGTCTCCTGCATTGCAGGCAGATTCTTTACCAACTGAGCCAGTATCAGCTCTATCAAGGGTGAAGTTAACAATTTTCTCTCTACCTGCCAACTTCTTTATTTTATCTTTGTAAGTTATTTATATTTCAGGTTGGTGAGAGGTATCTACTGGGTACTTGCAAACACCTCAGCTGCAAACTGGCATGCGCCTGGCCCTTCTGAGAGGTCTTCCAAGAATCCTCTTGACAGACCTTTGAACTCTTGTCTGTTGACCTTCTCCCACTTACACCATGCTTCAAAGCAGGCTTTGACCCCACATCTCTGTATCCCCAGCATCTAACACACAACCTGGTATGGTAGGTGCTCAGTGAATGTTTGTTTAATGAGTGAGTCATTGATAGCAGGACATGCTTTTTGAGGGGCTTTTTATGAGTGTTGGTCAATAGCTCATTAGAAACCTGCTTGAAATGACTGAGATAAGCAACCTTAGATGACTCGAGCAAACACAAAGAATTTCCTAGAAACAATGTCTCTTTTTTCTTTTAACATATGTTCCTGTTTTTGTCTTTTCCATAACTCATTGAAAATAGCAACGACCCTTTGCTGTCCACCTGAAACTATCACAAAATTGTTAACTGGCTATACTCCAATACAAAATAAAGTGTAATAAAAAAAAAGAAAGTGGAAAAAAATAGAACTAAAAAAAAAAAAAGAAAGTAGCAACTATAGAATTCCCTGGTGGTCCAGTGGTTAAGACTCAGGAACATGTGTTCACTTATATGTGTATATATATATGTATGTATGTGTATATAAATGGGGCTTCCCTGGTGGCCCAGACAGTAGACTCTGCTTTGAAAATGTAGTCATTTCATTTAATGCTAGCTTATCCAGAGGCTAATCTAAGAAATTAATTGATTACTTATGTTTTGAGGTCATCTTATGGCCTACTATGAATTCTATTAATTAAAAAAGCAACAGCGAAGTCCTACTATATAGCACAGGGAACTATATTCAATATTTACCCTGTGTTAAACCATAATGGAAAAGAATATAGAAAAGAATGTCTATATGTTTATAACTGAGTCACTTTGTTGTAGAGATTGGCACAACATTGTAAATCAACTGCACTTCGACAAAAAATTAAATATAAAATTTAAATAACAGAGGAAAACCTCGATGGTAGGTACTGAATAAATGATTGCTGAATTATTATAAAATCTTTAAAAATGATGGCAATAGAGGCATGTTTTTTCAGTATTATCATATGTAAGTAACTGATAATGCATAGTTTAGGGCAACCTCTAAAACCATTGGCCCACATTTTTGTCCTACCTGTGAATTTAATTTATTTGTGTTATTTGTCATTCTTAGCTAAAGCATAAATTCCTTTCTTAAGATACTAAGTTTGAGATACCAGAAGTTCCAACATCTGACACCACTTAGTTGTGGGGCCTTGAATAAAGTGTTCTACTTCTCTGCACCTTGATTTCAGTTTTCCCTTCTGTCAAATGTAGATACTGGAGTGTGAAGTCAACCGTTTATTCAGTAATACCCAGGACCTAAACTAGGATGAGGCAAGTGAACCACTCACCTTGGGAGTAAAATTTAAGGGGGATTGGGTGGGGTTGACAAAAAAACCTCAATAATCAAGAAAAGTAATATTTCAATGCAGTATTTTAAAGAAATCAAAGTTAATACAGAAGATGTATTATGACCAAAATATCAACATTTTAAAGATGGAATCACTGTCGCTGATTTTTCCTTTGGCCTCTGACTCCAGTGTGGTTTAGCATGGCACTGTAATTGATCCAAATTTTTATTTTTCATCAGGGGAGTCCCTGATTTTTCAATAAACACTTCATTAAACCATCATTCATGTTATTGCCCTCTTAAATTTTGCACTGGGATTGAGTCCTGGTCCTGTTACATACATTTAATGAATGCCTGCCATTTACTGAGCACTGTTGGGACATAGCAGCCCTTGCTTTCAAGGAGCTCACAACTTTATTAGGAAAAATTGTTAAATGTTACTTTTAACTAGAAAACACTCACTTTGAGCAAGGAGAAGCTCTATTAGATAAAGTTAAACCCAGCTCTTTTCTAGGCAAGCTGGTAAGAGTTGTGGTGATGTTTATCTTTCCCTGACTTGTCACTCTGTGTCCCAAACCACTTTCCCTTAGTTCCAGTTGAGCAGGAAAAGCCGTTTCATCTTTGGCAGTTCTTCCAAATTCAGTAGACTGTGACTGGTCATTTAGAAAGTTAATGAACAATTGATGGCTCATGTACAAATGTACAAAACCTCACCATTTTTTCTCGGAACCTTTGATATAAACAAGTGGACACCATAATGTTCCCCCTTAGAATGTACATGGAGTCTCTTATTCACCATGTTTTAGGGGGAGACTGATATGAGCCCTGGGAGGTGGGTAGAAGTGACCTTCCAGTACCTTACAAAATCTTGTGAATAGGAGCACAGGGCTGAACTGGGAAGAGCATTTTACTTCTACTGGACTGAAGGACTAGAAATTTTGCTTTTTCAGCTCAACAAGATTCCACCACCTTAGTTTGAATCAATTGGATATTTGGAGAGGATCTAAGAGAGTACCATCTCTGCTCCCCTAATTTATTCCTGTAACTCTGTCAGCTCTGATGTTGAAAAAAAAAAAAAATCCCACTATTTAAAAAGTACTCCTCAGTTTTCCAAATTGTCTCAAAATTTAAACATGGACTAAGTGATAGGTGGTATTTATGGATTGTTCATTATTTTCTTAACTGTAATAATAGTAGTGTGGTCATATGAGGAAAACAAAGGAAAACATTTTCCTTCCTTCTGTCCTTCCTTTTGAGAAGCATATTAAAAGTAAAAAGGACATAATAACTGAGATTTGCTTTACAGAAAACTTGAACCCCCTCAAGAAAAGGGTAGGGGGTACCTGATAAAATAAGAACGGCAAGGCATTGGTTGTTGGATCTGGGTAAGTCTGGAGTGGTTACTTGTAGTCGCTGCTTTTATGTAATTTGGAAATTTTCCTAACAACAAAACATGTTTTGGGAACTTCCCTGGCAGTCCAGTGGTTAAGACTTTGCACTTCTCTTGCAGAAGTTTCAGATTTGATCATTCGTTGGGAAACTAAAATCCCGCAGGCCATGCAGTAAGTCCAAAAAGAAAAAAACACGATTTTCTATTTTTAGGCACTGTTTCTCAATCTTATCTTGGCACCCCCACCTGGGCAACAGGCTGGCATTATCCCTTCTTCAATCCTGTAAAGTGGTTTCTCTACCAGTCTGCGAGTGTGAATTGCAGGTGCAGTTGAAATAGAGACCCTCTCAGCCCTTGGAGCAGTCATAGGACCTAAGGCAGAGGGTGGGGCTCTTGGAGCAGTCAGAGTTTCTGCCCTGGTAGCCTGGGGCCATAAGTAGCCTCAACCTTCTACCCTGGGTTGCTGTTCTGATAATCACTGTCTTTGAGCCAAGGGGTGAAAAAACACTGACTCAAGACTATTCCTGTTAAAAAGTAAATATTCCTTGGGAGGAGTTGACCCAGCAAGCTATTATCAACTCTTAACACCTCAAGTGCTTCAGCTATCAACTCTCCTGATCCTGACAGCTCAGTGACACCTCCCCTGGATAATGGGTGAGTTTTGGACTATGGCCAAGATTGGGTGGGATAAGACCCTGGGGAAACCAGTGAGCTGGGCTCCAGAATGAAGTTGGCCTGAGGGGAAGTGGGGAGGAAAGATGCTGAGATGTTAGAGCTGGGTGGTGGTGGTATTGGGAAGAATTGTGGGCAGGGGTGTCCCAGGGAACCCCAGAAGGAAGAAATTACATTCTCTGATTCTTCTCAGAACAGAGCTCCTTCTAGGCTGCTTCACAGTGGTGTCATGTAATAGTTCCACATGGAGAAGTAATTCACCAAGAAACTTCCCAGGTCTTCTACCCCCTTGCAAATTTATGTACACCTGAAATTTTACCAAGTCGTTAAAGGACTGCACTCAGGGGAATTCTTCAGTTCAGTTCAGTCACTCAGTCATGTCCGAGTTTGTGACCCCATGGACTGCAGCACGCCAGGCTTGCCTGTCCATCACCGACTCCCGGAGCTTACTCATACTCATGTCCATTGAGTCGGTGATGCCATCCAACCATCTCACCCTCTGTTGTCCCCTTCTCCTCCCACCTTCAATCTTTCCCAGCATCGAGGTCTTTTCAAATGAGTCAGTTCTTTGCATCAGGTGGCCAAAATATTGGAGCTTCAGCTTCAGCATCAGTCCTTCCAATGAATATTCAGGACTGATTTCCTTAGGATGGACTGGTTGGATCTCCTTGCAGTCCAAGGGACTCTCAAGAGTCTTCTCCAACACCACAGTTCAAAAGCATCAGTTCTTTGGCACTCAGCTTTCTTTATAGTCCAACTCTCACATCCATACATGACTACTGGAAAAACCATAGCTTTGACTAGACAGACCTTTGTCGGCAAAGTAATGTCTCTGCTCTTTAGGTTGCTGTCTAGGTTGGTCTTGGCTTTTCTTCCAAGGAGCAAGCATCTTTTCATTTCATGGCTGCAGTTACCATTTGCAGTGATTTTGGAGCTCCCCCAAAATAAAGTCTCTCAACTGTTTCCATTGTTTCCCCATCTATTTGCCATGAAGTGATGGGACTGGATGCCATCATCTTAGTTTTCTGAATGTTGAGTTTTAAGCCAACTTTTTCACTCTCCTCTTTCATTTTCATCTAGAGGCTCTTTAGTTCTTCTTCGCTTTCTGCCATAAGTTTGTTGTCACCTGCATATCTCAATCAAATGCTCCAAGTGAGTTTTTACCCTATTGTTTTCATATGGGTTCCCTCAGAAGCAGAAACTGAAACACTATTGTTGGGGGAGTAGGGGTGGGAATCACACCAACCCTGGACTGATTTCCTTTGGAGATTTTATTTTAATATAAGAAATGAAAACACTTCCAGCTTATTTAAGGCCCAGTTATTCTGGATTTTGATAACTCACAACCAAACTTCAGTTCACTTCAGTTGCTCAGTCATGTCTGACTCTTTGCGACCCCACGAACCATAGCACACCAGGCCTCCCTGTCCATCACCAATTCCTGGAGTTCACCCAAACCAAACTTAATCCCAATTGATTAAGTTGGGATTAATCCTTAATCTGACAATTCTGAATTGTCAGAATCCTACCAAGAGTGGGAAGATCCTGGGGATAAGTTCAACTCAAAGGCTACAGCAAACACTTTGAGGTAAGCCAGGGAAGCTGAGGTCTTTCCAAACAAAAGAGCAGGAATGAAGTCAACAGAAATTCAGGGGCTGCGATGAGCGCAAATGGAGCCAACAGAATGTTGAGGAGAAAGCTGGAAGTCCCTTCTATACCTAGACTGTGGTGCTTAAAGGTAGAGAACACAGAAAAGAGAAGATTAGAAGTTAAGATGGCTAAGAATGTGATCAATTAGATCTCAGGGGTGAGGAGAGAGAAGAGCGAAAGAAGGAGATTCAGATTCTACACCATTTCCCAGAGTTCCCTGGAACAGGATTAAGTTCTGGTTGCACACTGCAGTGACTTATTTAATAACACACTCTGTGTTTACTTTCTTCCCTTGCCTTCTCACTTCTTCACTCCTTTACCTGTATTTCCTGGGATCTCCTTGCAAATAAACCACTTACACTTGAATTCTTGCCTCAGGTTCTACTTTTAGGGGAACTCAGATTATCTAGAAGGATAAGGCCTTCTAGATAATCCATGGGACATCTACCACATCCATGGGAATGGGTTTCTGTAGCTAGCTCCATTGGTGACTTGAGTGACAAGGTTGGGAATGAAAGGAGAGAGGCTTCATTTCAGGGAGAGAGGAATGATGTAGAAGATACTTCAGAAGCAAAGTTATCAGGACTTACCCAGTGGTCCAGTGGTTAAGACTCTGCCTTCCAATCAATGTAGGGAAGCTTTGGTTCAATTCCTGTTTGGGTAACTAAGGTCCTAAATACTGCAGAGTGTGGCCAAAAATTAAAAAAAAAAAAAAAAGGCAACGTTACCAACTGAAGAGACAGAATGGTGATCTCACATTTCAGGTCAATAGGATTTAATCCCTCTTGCTAATAGCACCCTCACTACTGTTGAGTGTTCACCTTTCTCCCATGATGCCCTGTCTTGGAGAAATGTGGTACTGCCTCTGGTGGAAGTTAATGGGCCTGCTCCTTCACCCTGATGTGGGCAGGTTACCTAGGCTAGATTATGGGATGCCCTCTCTTCAAAGTCCCTCAGAACTTTGAATCCTGAGTGATATAAGAATATGAAGCCTAGTGAAAGGTCATTTATCACAGCACTTTGGTGGTAAACAGACTTTTCCAAACATTTTTGTCTCAAAAAACCTTCCAACAACAAATTAACTTTTGCTCCAGGTTACCAGTGGCAGTTTCTGCACCAAGAATCCTGATTAATAAAACAGGGCTAGAACAAAGAATTTTACAGAATGAGAATGATTTGCTTCTACTCAGAATTTTTGCTTTTCTTAAAAATCTCTTTAATAATCTAAAGCTTGTTTTATTGCACTTTTTGCATCTTTCTCCCCACCCCCTCAGTTTTATTGAGCTATAATTGACCTGTAGCCTTGAATGTGTTTAGGGCAGCAGTCCCCAACCTTTTTGGCACCAGGAACTGGTTGCATGGAAAACAAATTTTCCACGGACCAGAGTGGGGGTGGGAGGATGGTTTCAGGATGATTCAAACACATACATTTATTGTGCACTTTATTTCTATTATTATTACATCAGTTCCACCTCATACCTTCAGGCATTAGATCCTGGAGATCGGGGACCCCGGTTTAAGGTGTACAATGTGATTTTGTACACGTAGATATTGTCAAATGATTACCCCAGTAAGGTTAGTTAACACACCTATCACCTCACATAGTTAACTTTCGTGTGTGTATGTTTCTTTGTGGTGAGAAACATTTCAGATTTACTCTTTTAGCAACTTTCTAGTATATAATATAGCATTGTTAATGATAGCCAGCACACTCTACGTCTCCCAATTTCTCCTCCTGCCACCCCTCCCCTAAAAGCTCCTGGCAACCACCATTCTACTCTCTGTTTCTCTGCAGTCAGCTTTTTTGTTAGATTCTACATGTAAGATGACACAGTATTTGTCTTTATCTGACTTATTTCACTTAGTGTAGTGCTGTCAAGGGTGTCACAAATGGCAGGATTTCATACTCTTTTATGGCTAAGTATTCTGTATACCTGGAGAAGGCAATGGCACCCCACTCAAGTTCTCTTGCCTAGAAAATCCCATGGGCAGAGGAGCCTGGTAGGCTGCAGTCCATGGGGTCGCTAAGAGTCGGACATGACTGAGTGACTTCACTTTCACTTTTCACTTTCATGCATTGGAGAAGGAAATGACAACCCACTCCAGTGTTCTTGCCTAGAGAATCCCAGGAACAGGGGAGCCTGGTGGGCTGCTGTCTATGGGGTCGCACAGAGTCGTACACGACTGAAGTGACTTAGCAGCACTGTGTATACCACATCTTCTGTCTCCATTTATCTGTTGATGGACACTTAGGTTATTTCCATCTCTGTTTCTTGTGAATTACAATGCTGCAGTGAACATGGGGGTGAACATATATCTTCAAGATAGTGATTTAATTTCCTTTGGATTTATAAATCCAGAAGTGGGATTGCTGGATCATTCAGTTCAGTCACTCAGTTGTGTCCAACTCTTTGTGACCCCATGGACTGCAGCATGCCAGGCTCCCCTGTTCATCACCAATTCCAATGTCAAAATGTTGAGTTGCATCATTCCTAGTAATCTGAATGGTGTACTAGAAAGTTCACCTCCTCAAATGTCTTTTCCTTATGTGATGGATGACAGTTTAAGGTTAAATAATCTCCAGAATACTTAACCTGATTCAACATCTTATTCTCTGCATCAATTATGTTCAGTTGCTCAGTCGTGTCTGACTCTTTGCAATCCCGTGGACTGCAGCACACTAGGCCTCCCTGCCCATCACAAACTCCCGGAGTTTACTCAAACGCATATCCACAGAGTTGGTGATGCCATCCAACCATCTCATCCTCTGTCACCCCCTTCTCCTCCTGCTTCCGATCTTTCCCAGCATCAAGGTCTTTTCCAATGAGTCAGTTCTTTGCATAAGGTGTCCAAAGTATTGGAGTTTCAGCTTCAGCATCAGTCCTTGCGATGAATATTCGGGGCTGATTTCCTTTAGGATTGACTGGTTTGATTTAATAGGGTAGTTCTATTTTTATTTTTTTTTTGAGGAACCTGCATATGGTTTTCCATAGTGACAAACCAATTTATATCTGTACCAACAGTGCACAAAGGTTACATTTTCTCTACATCCTTCCCAACACTGTTTTCTTATGTCTTTTTGATAATAATCTTGTGTGAGATGATACCGCATTGTGGTTTTGATTTGCATTTCCGTGATGTTTAGTACATACTTTTCATGTACCTGAGAGGCCATTTGTATATACTCTTGGGAAAAATGTACCAGGCTCCTCTGTCCATGGGATTTTCCAGGCAATAGTCCTGGAGTGGATTGCCATTTCCTTCTCCATGATCTTGACTAAAATAATTATATTAAGATACAATGAGTGCTTCTAATATTCTTGATTATTTTTTAAACTTATATTTTAATTTCTGGCTTTGTGAGATTTTGTCAAATAGTTAAAGATATGCATTGTGTTCTAGACTATCTTCCACCTTCATGGCTGAAAGTTCCTTTTTCCTAAATATCAGATTATCTTTTCTTTGGATTGCCAACAAAGTCACTCTAATACCTCGATAATGTCAGAAGGAATAAAAGGGGAAGGATCTGTCTTTATTGCATTTCTACCATGTACCAAGCAATGGATCACCCCATACATCTAGAACATGAGGTCCAGGAGGGTACAGATCTAATTTGTACTTCACTGCTGTATCCCAGTGCCTCAGAGGCATCAGGAGTATGATATGTACTCAGAACATACTTTGAACAATAAAAGAACCCAATCCTTTGATTAGTACCATAATATAATATTACAGCCCATTTTCAGATGGGGAAAACCCATCTGATGTATGAACAGTATTGCCCCAATGGTAAGTTTACAGAACATACTTAAACTTGTATAAGCCAGGTACTGCTATTACAAGTTTTACTATTAGCAATAAAAGCTATTATTATTGAATAGATCTTAGAAATGAGAAGTGACATTGTTGAACTTGAGTGTTCAAAGAATGTATTCAGAGCGCTTTTGTTTTTTCCGTCATAGCTCAGCTTGCCTTTTGGCACTGGGTTTTTGTTTCTTTTCCTAAAAACAGGACCTCTGCTAAGCAACACATGGGGCCTCAGGCAGCTCGAGGCTTACTATACGCACCTGTTGTGAGTCACTGTTGTTGCACAGTGTCTGCTCTTTGAACAATTCATTGAATTGATGCACTCATGAAAAGTATTACTAATGCTTTATAGTTTTTATTATTTTTACTGGAGAAGTGACACATACCATGTAGGATGTGATTCTACTGTGGCTTAACCAAAACATTCCAAAGACATAAAACCCCAGATCATAATGTTTGGAGGAAAATATAAGACCAGGGATATTATTTCTCTGATTGAATCATTCTTTCTGTGAAAAAAAAAAAAAAAGAAAAGAAAGTCAACATTCCTTGAGCTTACTGAGGCGTGAGAGTCATACAGAACTGATGCCAAATGGGGTCAAAGAATTGGCAACTTAGTCTTGAATTAGAGGGGCATAGAGCCACAATATTCCAGTTAAGATACTGATAATTGAACTGATCCTAATGTAGGAGGTTTCATGTATTTTTTTTTTCTGTATAATATACGTAATATGGTGATAGAATGAAAAAGAGCTATTAATAACATTTATTGAACACTTTGTCCCAAGTATTACTTTAAAACATTTTGATGTATATATCTTTAGAAGCTTTATACAAACCATGTGAAATTGACAATTCTTATCTTCATTTTTATGTATATGAGTAAAAGACACAGATAGGTTTAAAAATTTACCCATGATTCTACAACAGATGCAATAAAGCCACAGTTTGCAATCTGACAGTTTGACTTCTGAGTCCACGTGCTTAAACTTTACAGTGTACAGTGAGAAAATACACTTTTGATACAGAGTTAATGTAGAGAAAATTCTGATTGCTATGTAGCAGTGTGCTTCTTAGAGTAGTTGGGTTTTAAAGGATAAACAGAAGATGAGAAGGTAGACAAGGGAATGGATATCAGATAAAACACGCAAAAGGCACAGCATCTTTGGAGAACTGTAGATGGTTGGTATTCCGTACTTGTAATGAATGTGGAGGAAAATATGGAAGAATATGTTGGAGAACCCATAACATTCACTTTACAGCCTCCCTTTGTGCCATGCTAGTAAAGAAAACCCGGAGAAGGCAATGACACCCAACTCCAGTACTCTTGCCTGGAAAATCCCATGGATGGAGGAGCCTGGTAGGCTACAGTCCATAGGGTTGCAAAGAGTCAGACACGACTGAGCGACTTCACTTTCATTTTTCACTTGCATGCATTGGAGAAGGAAATGGCAACCCACTCCAGTGTTCTTGCCTGGGGAATTCCAGGGATGGGGGAGCCTGGTGGGCTGTGGTCTATGGGGTTGCAGAGAGTCAGACACGACTGAAGTGACTTAGTAGCAGTAGCAGCAGCAGTAAAGAAAACCAGATTGAAGTCAACTGCATACTACCTCCAACCTCAAAGATCCCAATGTCTGCCTCTTTCTGTATTCCTCACTCCTCGTTGTTCATTCACTAAGTTATGTCTGACTCTTTGCAAACCCATGGACTGTGGCATTCCAGGCTTCCCTGTCCTTCACTATCTCCTTGAGCTTGCTCAAACTCATGTCCATTGAGTTGGTGATGCCATCCAACCATCTCATCCTCTGCCACCCCCTTCTCCTCCGGCCCTCAATCTTTCCCAGCATCAGGGGCTTTTCCAATGACTTGCTTCTTTGCATCATGTAGCCAAAGTACTTGGAGAAGGCAATGGCACCCCACTCCAGTACTGTTGCCTGGAAAATCCCATGGATGGAGGAGCCTGGTAGGTTGCAGTCCATGGGGTCGTCAAGAGTCAGACACGACTGAGCGACTTCACTTTCACTTTTCACTTTCATGCATTGGAGAAGGAAATGGCAACCCACTCTGGTGATCTTGCCTGAAGAATCCCAGGGTCAGGGGAACCTGGTGGGCTGCTGTCTATAGGGTTGCACAGAGTCGGACACGACTGAAGTGACTTAGCAGCAGCAGCAGCCAAACTACCGGAGCTTCAGGTTCAGCATCAGTCCTTCCTATGAATATTCAGGGTTAATTCCTTTACTCCTACTCTACACCAATTTGAAATTTGGTCAAGGGGGAGGGGGATTAAAGAGTAACTCAAAAAGAAATGATTACCATTCACTATATCTCACCATAGCCCATTTACCGTATATGATTTTATATGTTCCACAGAAGTGTTCACATTTCAGAGCATTTAAAACAAATGAGACATTTATTAGTGTAACCTTTATTCTGTGGATGATTTAAGCCATTTCAAAAGTAACTAGAAGAGGAATACTATTTTCCTTACACTTGAGGCTTCCCTGTGCCCCCACCAGTCTATGAAATGCTTCAGTAATTTTAATGCACTGTACATCTTCTGAAATACCTACATAAATAATCTATTGTTCTAAAGGTCACAAAGGTAGAAGATCACTTTGAAATGTCAGGGAGGTAAATGAATTGGTAATGGGGTGTCATAAGTTTGGATATGTCCATTAGCTCCTCATCCTTAGATACTGTTGCACATTGGAGATCCCAAGGAGGTGACCTGGGAAGCATGAAAGCCTTCAAGTACTGGAAGGAACAGATAAATGGCTAAAAGCATGTGGGCTCTGACATAGCCTAACCTTTTCTCCCTCAGGACAGAAATCATCAAGTGTCGAGCAGATATGGCATTTTTGCTGGCCTTCCTTGCCTTTGTTCAAATGGGATGAAACTTCATTAAAATGCCAAGTCTCAAAGACACAGTTCAGCTACACATCTCTTTCAAGTTAAAGGCCACCTCGTTAACATGGCTCTAAGAGTTCGCTTGCAACTTTCAAACATCCTATAAATTTGCAGTTAATAGGAAGGTTGATAAATTCTCTCTCGTTTTAACTGCTGTTCAGAGGTATCATCCTTCTTGATAGATGTCGCTGCCTGAAAGGAATTCCTAGATATCTAAATGTCACCACAGGGATGAGCATCCAAAAGTATTTTTGCATATTACATGGGAAACTAAAAAAAAAAAATCTTACCAGACATACGGCACGTTAGAGTTGGACAGGGAGTAGAGACCTCAGAGACAAATATGGACTTCAAGCCTTTCATTTTACGGTGAGCTGAGGGCAGGTAGAGATGAGGTACATAATAAGGGAATCGAAACTGGGATTGGAACCACAATTTCTTTCTGGAAATTCTGTGTTCTTTCCAATATTACAGAAATGCCACTCTTCTGCCTTGCAAATCAACTACTTTCCCATGTATGTTGGTGCCCGGAAGGCTAAATGTTCTAAATGAGGGCCTATAGCTGTAAAAAAATACATTTTACAAATTTATTTTGGCTATCCTGGATCTTCACGCTGCAAGGGCTTTTCTCTAGTCGTGAGCAAGGGGTACTCTGTAGCTGGAGTGCGTGAGCTTCTCGTTGAAGTGGCTTCTCGTGTGGTGGAGTACGGGGTCTAGAGTGCATGAGCTCAGTAGTTGTGGTGCATGGGCTTAGTTGCCTTGCAGCATGTGGGATCTGCCTAGACCAGGGATAACACCTATGACCCTGGCATTGGTAGATGAATTATTAACCACTGAACCACCTGGCAAGTCCATTAGATATATTTTTTAAAAGTGAAAGATTCCTCACAACACCATCTGTCAGAAGTGAGCTATGGCCAGGTCCAGGACTATAAGGACAAGGCTTATTGCTGCCATAGAAAGCCCTGTCTCCATTCGGTCCTGTGAATTCACTGCTCATTTCTCAAGCTGTTACTAATCTTTCTGTCTCAGGTTTTGATCAAGATATTTTGTCCAACACTGGCCATATTGAATACACATTTCTCCAGGTGGTAAAAGATAATCAAGGGTGATCACAGGATACTCAATCATTTCCCTTGGTCAGCCTTTTTTATTTCCACTTCAAACAAATCTTTATAGTGACTCATGATCAAACCATGCCTGCCACTCATACTCAATGAAAAATAGCAGGTTTAAAATGAGAATAAAGAGTTCCAGAACACTTTCTATGTGTCATGCAGTGTGCTAGCTCATTAACAATGGTTTTGATATTAATAGTCCCATGACTCAGAGGAAAAAGGGGAAGTTAGATAAACTGTACAAGTTACATAGATTCACATTTGAACCTATGACCATCTGACCCATGAGTGGAAAGTTACTGTTGAGCTAGAGAAAAATCTCAGTTTTAAAAAGCAGACCAATGTTCATCACAGCACTGTTTATAATAGCCAGGACATGGAAGCATCCTAGATGTCCCTCAGCAGATGAATGGATAAGAAAGCTGTGGTACATATACACAATGGAGTATTACTCAGCCATTAAAAAGAATACATTTGAATCAGTTCGAATGAAGTGGATGAAACTGGAGCCTATTATACAGAGTGAAGTAAGCCAGAAAGAAAAATACCAATACAGTATACTAATGCATATATATGGAATTTAGAAAGATGTTAACAATAACCCTGTATGTGAGACAGCCAAAGAGACACAGATGTATAGAACAGTCTTTTGGACTCTGTGGGAGAGGGAGAGGGTGGGATGATTTGGGAGAATGGCATTGAAACATGTATANTGTTAACTCCTCTGGGCCCACAGGCATAACAAACCTGAGTTCTCCAACTCTCCAAGTGAGGTGCTTGGTTTCTCAAGTACTGGTTTCTGCAACAGTTTCAAGTCTTATATTTAAGTCTTTAATCCATTTCAAGTTAATTTTTGTAAGTGGTATAAGATATGGGTACAGTTTCATTCTTTGGCATGTCAATGTCCAGTTTTCCCAACATTTATTGAAGAACTACTCAGATTTTTTTTTTCTGATAACCTGTGTTCAATGTGGAAAGTTAAGAAAGTATTCTGAAGTGGAAAAAAAAACCACCTTATAATCCCATTGCTCAAAGGCAAATACTATTGATTTAGTTGAGATGGTACCATGTATGCAATTTAGTATACAGTTTATGGAATATGACATACTTCTTTTTTAAAAGTTAACATAACATATATCATTTCTTTATTTCAATAACAACTTCTCAATTACAATTTTAATGAGTCAGAATGTTGTCTTATGGATATAACATACTTTTCTAAAATTTTTCCATCATCATTTAACATTCTGTCTCTCTCAAAACTCTTATCATAAAACATAATTTCCGGTGCAACTTCTTTCATAAATCTTGGCCTGGCAGTTCTGATTCTGTCTTCAGGCTTGATTCCCAGAACTGGAGTTATTGTTTCAAAAGGAATGAACATTTTAAAAGCTCCAGAGAGCTTGTGCCAGAATCATGTCCAGATAATAAGATACCAATTTATATTTCCACCAGTCCTCTTCATGGGATTTTTTTTAATGGTTAATGTGGCAGAAGCCAGCTATTTCACTTATTTTTTCTTTGATTTAGATTGATTCATTTTCCTTCTTTCTGAATTATCTATCTTCATAGTAATATTTTTCTCAAGGATTTATATGAACTCTTTATTAAAACTATTAACCTATTTCATTTGTGAAAACATGTTCCTGTTTCATTGTTTACCTTTTCAGCTGATTATGATGCTTTTAGCTCTTCAACCATTTACATTTTATACAGTTAAGTCCAGGAAGCATTTTCCTTATGAAAATATCTTTGAGTTTTTCACTGTTTTAAGCATGTAAAGTCTTCCTTCATTCCAATTTTTAATAAACATTCATTTTGGATAGTGTGTCTTGAATTTTCTGTTTAGTAATATTTTCCACTGATGTGGTCTTTTGCCCACTTTTAAAAGAAATTAATTTATTTTTTATTGAAGGATAATTGCTTTACAGAATTTTGCTGTTTTCTGTCAAACCTCAACATGAATCAGCCATTAGTTCAGTTCACTTCAGTCGCTCAGTCGTGTTCGACTCTTTGTGACCCCATGAATCGCAGCACGCCAAGCCTCCCTGTCCATCACCATTTCCCAGAGTTCACTCAGACTCACGTCCATCGAGTCCATGATGCCATCCAGCCATCTCATCCTCGGTCGTCCCCTTTTCCTCCTGCCCACAATACCTCCCAGCATCAGAGTCTTTTCCAATGAGTCAACTTTTCTCATGAGGTGGCCAAAGTACTGGAGTTTCAGCTTTAGCATCATTCCTTCCAAAGAAATCCCAGGGTTGATCTCCTTCAGAATGGACTGGTTGGATCTCCTTGCAGTCCAAGGGACTCTCAAGAGTCTTCTCCAACACCACAGTTCAAAAGCATCAATTCTTCGGTGCTCAGCTTTCTTCATAGTCCAACTTTCACATTCATACATGACCACAGGAAAAACCATAGTCTTGACTAGGCGGACCTTAGTCGGCAAAGTAATGTCTCTGCTTTTGAATATACTATCCAGGTTGGTCATAACTTTTCTTCCAAGAAGTAAGTGTCTTCTAATTTCATGGCTGCAGTCACCATCTGCAGTGATTTTGGAGCCCCCCCAAAAAAAGTCTGACACTGTTTCCACTGTTTCCCCATCTATTTCCCATGAAGTGATGGGACCAGATGCCATGATCTTCGTTTTCTGAATGTTGAGCTTTAAGCCAACTTTTTTGCTCTCCTCCTTCACTTACATCAAGAGGCTTTTTAGTTCCTCTTCACTTTCTGCCATAAGGGTGGTGTCATCTGCATATCTGAGGTTATTGATATTTCTCCCAGCAATCTTGATTCCAGCTTGTGATAGGTATGCATATAATCCCTCCATTTTGAACCTCCCTTCCATCACCTTCCCTATCCCACCTCTCTTTGGGTTGATACAGACCCCTGTTTGAGTTTCCTGAGCCATAAAGCAAATCCCCATTGGCTATCTATTTTGCATATGGTACTGTAAGTTTCCATGTTACTATTTCCACACATTGCACCCTCTCTTCCCCTTTCCCCATGTCCATAAGTCTATTCTCTATGTCTGTTTCTCCACTGTTGCCCTATAAGTAAATTCTTCAGCACCATTTTTCTAGATTCTGTATATATGTGTTAGAATATGGTATGGTATTTATCTTTTTCTTTCTGACTCACTTCACTCTATATAATAGGTGCTAGGTTCATCCACCACATTAGAACTGACTCAAATTTGTTCCTTTTTATGGCTGAGTAATATTTCATTGTATATATGTACCACAACTTCTTATCCATTCATCTGTTGATGGACATCTAGGTTGCTTCCCATGTTCTAGCTATTGTAAATAGTGCTGCAATGAACAATGGGATACATTTGTCTTTTTCGATTTTGATTTCCTCAGGGTATATGCCTAGGAGAAGGATTGCTGGGTCATATGGAGGTTTTATTCTTAGTTTTTTAGGGAATCACCATACCATCTTCCATAGTGGCTCTATCAATTTACATTCCCACCAACACTGCAAGAGTGTTCCCTTTTCTCCACACCCTTTCCAGCATTTATTGTTTGTAGACTTTTTGATGAGGGCCATTCTGACTGGTGTGAGGTGGTATCTCATTGTAGCTTTGATTTGCATTTCTCTAATAATGAGCGATGTTGAGCATCTTTTCATGTGTTTGTTAGCCATCTGTATGTCTTCTTTGGAGAAATGTCTGTTTAGGTTTTTTTTTTCCCACTTTTTGATTGGGTTGTTTGTTTTTCTGGCATTGAGTTGTATGAGCTGCTTGTATGTTTTGGAAATTAATCCTTTGTCAGTTGTTTCACTTGCTATTATTTTCTCCGATTCAGAGGGCTGTCTTTTCAACTTGCTTACAGTTTCCTTTGCTATGCAAAAGCTTTTAAGTTTAATTGGGCCCTTCTTGTTTACTTTCTTTTGCCTACTTTTGATTGATGTCTTTATCAACCCTTTTAATTTTAACCATGTGTAATTACATTTCAGGTTGTCTTTTATAAGCAGCACATAGTCATATTTTGCTTTTAGCCTAGTCTAAGCAAGACTTTATTACAGAGTGTAAAACATTTACAATTAGCATAAGAATTGATGCATTTGCTCCTATTTCTGGAATCTTTTTCATACTCTCTTTTTGGCTATTTGCTATATTTTCTACATTTTCTTCTCACTTGCATTGTTTTCTTTTCTTTGGTGATAATTTGAAAGGTGATTCTTAATTCTAGTAGTGATTATGTTTAAGTTCATTAGATGTAACCCTTAAACTATGGTTCTTTGGTTGTCAAAATGAAGAGCAAATGAGTAACTTTTTATATCATCCATTTAACAATTAATAGGTTTTATTTTTGTTTGTCTTGTTTTGCTTTTACATCCACAAATTCCCATCTTTACTAATGTAATCTAGGGTCATAAAACTTCTCCATCCATGGGATTTTACAGGCAAGAATACTGGAGTGGGTTGCCATTTCCTTCTCCAGGGGATCTTCCCAAACCAGGAATCAAATCCAGGTCTCCTGCATGGCAGGCAGACTCCTTACCCTCTGAGCCACCAGGGAAATCAATTTATTATATAAATGTTCTTTTTAAAGATTTGGCTTTGGACTTTGCATTCAATTTATTAATCATATTTCCAACAATTATTTTCATTAAACTAAATATTTAATTGAATTATATATTTTCTACTTTGCTGCCAACCTTTTTATGGTGTAGTAGAATGTCTTCCACTATAGCTTGCAAATAAGTATTACCTAGAGTTTTTTTTTTTTAATAAATTCACATTCCCTGACTCTACCTCCCATGTAGATATTCTAATTGTATGCATGTAGCACAACCTTTGCATGACCTTTCTCTGGCTTCAGCCTTATTGTACTCTGACAACTGTAGCCTAAATTGCTGCAGGGGAAGTTGTGGGAGAAAGAGTGGGGGAGAAGGGAAAGGGAGGACTTTAAGAAAGGGTTTCCTGGGAGGAGGTAGAATTCCTAGTTTTCCAATAAGTCCAGATGATGCTGAAAGCTTCTCTTTACAGTTGCCCCCACCACCCGTATCTCCAATCCCCAGTTAAGAGCTGAAGATTGAGAAAAAGGTTTGAGAGCTGATTTTGAAACAGGAGGGTAGGGGGCAGGGCACAACCTTTAAAAGAATGACAAAGCCCAAGGACATGACATAAACTGATTAAAACCAACTAGGTTCAAGGTAGTGGATAAGTTGACTTCCAGTTGACCTTGAGCCTCAGTATAAGCTTGTTGTAACACATCAGATGCTCAATGACATACACAGAGGCACCTTGACAGTTCCAAGGCCTACCAGAAAGACAAAAAGTGAGCAGTGGCCCAATTCCTAGAAATCCCCACCCTTCCCCAAAATAGCTAGAATACTCCTCCTACTCATTCAGTTCAGCTCAGTGACTCTTTGTGACCCCATGGACTGCAACACACAACCTTCCCTGTCCATCACATTAGCCAATGAAATTCAGTTCAGTTCAGTCACTCAGTCGTGTCCAACTTTTTGTGACCCCATGGACTGAAGCAGGCCAGGCCTTCCTGTCCATCACCAACTCCTGGAGTTTACACAAACTCATGTCCATCGAGTTGGTGATGCCATCCAACCATCTCATCCTCTGTTGTCCCCCTCTCCTCCCACCTTCAATCTTTCTCAGCATCAAGGTCTTTTCAAATGAATCATTTCTTTGCATCAGGTGGCCAAAGTATTGGCGCTTCAGCTTTAGCATCAGTCCTTGCAATGAATATTCAGGACTGATTTCCTTTAGGATGGACTGGTTGGATCTCCTTGCTGTCCAAGGGACTCTCACAGTCTTCTCCAACACCACAGTTCAAAAGCATCAATTCTTTGGCACTCAGCTGTTTTTATAGTCCAACTCTCACATCCATACATGACTACTAGAAAAACCATAGCTTTGACTGCTGCTGCTGCTAAGTCACTTCAGTCGTGTCCAACTCTGTGTGACCCCATAGATGGCAGCCCACCAGGCTCCCCCATCCCTGGGATTCTCCAGGCAAGAATACTGGAGTGGGTTGCTAGAGGGACCTTTGTTGGCAAAGTAATGTCTCTGGTTTTTAATATGCTATCTAGTTTGGTCATAGCTTTTCTTCCAAGGAGTGTTAGGAAACCCCTGCAGCCAATAAACCTTGGCCAATTAGTAAATACCAAGAAACCCCTGCAGCTAATAAAGATTGGCCAATTAGTAAATACCAGGAAACCCCTGCAGCCAATCTGCCCTTGCCAACTTCCTGTCTTTGTTCTGAGCCTATAAATACTGCTGTAGGTCTGGGCTCAGGGCTCTCATCAAGACTCCACTGTGCTGGATGAGACGGGAGCCCTAGCTCGAGCTAGCAATAAACCCCTTTTTGCTTTTGCATTGCTGTGGACATCTTATTCTCTCAGTTTTGGGGACTCGGACTTCGGGCATAACATTTGGGGGCTCGTCTGGGATCCCTTTAACTGGGAAGAATAACACTCTCCCAGTAGAAGGGGTTTCCTCACTAGGAGAAAAGATATCTGAACACCGGTGTTAGGTCTGGTTAAGTCCAGCGTAAGGCCAAGGCCCAGTGAGCGCACTGGAAGGCAGCTGGCTCTGGTAAGGAGAAAGCTTTCGTCAGGTCTGGTCAGGGGTGAATTAGTCACCCTAGCTAGCATAAGGCCGAGGCCCAGCGAGCGTGCTGGAAGGCAGCTAGCTCTGGAATCTGGTGGGCAGTAGACGCCCTTTGGAAAGGTAACCTCGACGGACAGGAGGGTCCAGAGGGGCCCAGGAAGACCTAGTACTGTGTTAACGGCCGAGGTTTGTCTGTCCTCTGTTTGTCGCATCTTTGTGTGTGCCAGCATTGTCACTGCTCTCTGTGTGTTCGTCCTGTCTCCTGTGTTCTACTCTGTAATCATGGGACAAGAGACCTCTCGCTTGGGGTGCGAGAGGTCCCGGGGTCTCCCACCGGCTCCACGGGAGGACCGATCCGGAGAGTCATCTGCAGCCGGTAAGCCTTTTTCTGTCTTTCTTTTCGTTTCTGGAAGGGCCTGTTTTCTGAGACTGGTATATGACTCAGGCGGACGCACCGACGAGTCACTGGTGGGGGTCGTTGGGAGATGTCCCCGACCCTGGCGGTGCGGGGGAAACGGAATGCCCCTGTTCTCTGTAGACGATAGTGGGTCGCTCCCGCTGAAAGGCCGGAGGCCGACGTCGTTCGGTTTTACCTCCGGACTCCAGGAGGTGTATTTCTCCTGTCTCTCTATCTGTGTGGCTGTTCGTATTGTCTGTGTTAATTTACCAACATCTGATTGATCCAGGGACGATGGGGCAATGCCGTTCTAGCCCCACACCTCTATCCTTGGTTACTGATAATTTTAAGGAGATCAAAATGTGCACTCATGACCTCAGTGTAGAAATTAAAAGGAATAAATTAATCACTTTTTGCAGCACAGAATGGCCGACCTTCCATGTAGGCTGGCCCTCAGAAGGCACCTCTGACTTGGGACTGCCGGGTTTATATGTGTGCGTTTTAACTCTGTGTTCTGTGTTGTGATTTTTGATGGCCATTTTGCTTTGTCTGGCCACCATGTGATTTAGATCTGCCGCCGTTTTGTTAGAACTTGATTTTCTTTCCCTGTGCCTTGAGACCAACACTCTCAGGAACACTTATCTAGACCATCTCTAACTCCTGACACTGAGGAAAAAGGAAAAAAAAAGAGAGACTTGAAGCTAGATCTTGCACTGTGTCTATCTAGATATGTCTTGGTATGTCTCTGTCTCTGGGTAATATTTTTGAGGTTAATTTTATATGAGCTCTATTTATTTGGCTTTAAAAAAAAAAAAAAACTTCCTAAATAGAACTCTTTTGAAGTTCTTTTGATCTCTAGCTAACTTTGGGGTGCTTCAGAGGGCCCCTGGAGCATCCCAAAGAGAGATATTAAACTGTGTTTATTTGGTTGGTTAAATTACATGGAAAAGCTTATCAAATGAGTAATAAATCTGCTCATCTTATAATGTATGATAAAATAACTAATACAGATATCCTAGAAATTATATGGAGATTAACATTCTGATATGTCCTGGTATTTTAATGGCAGATAACCTGAAGATATACTGGGCTACATCTAATGGAAGTTCTTAACATAAGTCTTACTTGTGACTTTACTAATACTGCTGGCTATGTTATTTGTATATCACCTGTTTTACAAAATTGCTGTTTCTTATACTGTCAAATATGTGTGTGAGGCCTCTAATAGAATAATATATAGTCCCATATGAGATCGATGATGGTAACAGTGTTACTCTAGATATGGCTAGAAGCAACAAGAGGGAATATTTTCCTGGACCAAGAAGCTAGTAAGACAGGTGGTCTAGAGAATTTTGGATACTGTTTTATGGCCTAGTCCAGTAACAGCACATTGAGTGGCCTGTCAACAGAATTTTTGCCAAACCTGAGAATGGACATTCTCAGCACCATGGGATAAAATGGTCATGAAATCCCCCCCTCAAAATCATGGTCAAGTTTATGAGCAAAAAGGGGCTCTGCTGACTGAAGACTGACACTCGCCATCTACATCTACAAAGATTAAATCATGACCACTGCAACTGCCGACTTTCAGCGCCCCTGAAAGGAGTTCAGGGTGAAAATCAGGAATGAGGCACTCTGTGCTCTGAGAAAAACTGGCAGAACAGGCCTTCAGATAGTTAGATCTTTTCAGGAAAAGATTTTGAGTCCCAATTCTTGCATCTTCTCGTACCTAGAGAAACACTGACGTCATTAACAGTGAAATCTGCTTTGGCTATTAAGGAAAAGTTTACAATTAAAAGTCAAAATAGAGTAGCTATGGTTCAGATATTCTGGGAAATAACTAGGTGATGCTATGGGTGTACTTTCAGATTAGAGCTTGTATTGCTAAACACTTGTTTTCTGAGTCTGTGTCAGGCTTGGATGCCACCATTTTCAAAACAATGTCTTTGAGCCCCCACCCAGGTGGAAGATGGTAACTTCAGACTGAACACAAGATTCCTGGAGCACAGCTCTGTTGCCTCACCACCAACCAATCAGAAGGGGTCACAAACCCTGCAACCCTCACCCCAAATGTTGCCTTCTGTTTCCGGGGACCAGAGATGACCATCCTGTTAGGTCTCCTGTTTGGCCCTTGTTTATTTCATCTCTGAGAGGGGCCAACTAAATTGCTGTTACTACAAGGGTAAAAGCTGGTTTCAGATGTGGAAAACCCCAACTTAGATCAGGTAGAGAGAGACTTCTGCTCTGCTAGGCAGGCCTACGCCCACGCACAGCAGGAAGAAGTTACAGAAGAAAGAGACCTCCGCCCCAATTCCCAAAAAGTATCTTGAGTATGAAGTCTCTCAGGGGGCCTATGTGCTGCGTTACGTTACGTTACGTTGTTTTTATGGGATAAGAGAAGGGCTGAGTCAGAAAGAAAAAGAGAAATGTCCCAAAAGTGGTTTGAGTCTTGGTTTCAGCAGTCTCCATGGTTAACGCTGATTTCCACCTTGGTGGGCCCACTTATAGCGCTACTCCTAAACAAACTTGTTGTTTTTGTAAAGGACTGCATCAATACCATCCAGATAATGGTGTTGAGGCAGCAATATCATCTGCTAACCCAAAATGTAGAGGAAGATTCCTCTATGCAGCTGAAGACAGAGGGGAATGTTAGGAAAACCCTGCAGCCAATAAACCTTGGCCAATTAGTAAATACCAAGAAACCCCTGCAGCTAAAAAGATTGGCCAATTAGTAAATACCAGGAAACCCCTGCAGCCAATCTGCCCTTGCCAACTTCCTTTCTTTGTTCTGAGCCTATAAATACTGCTGTAGTTCTGGGCTCAGGGCTCTCGTCAAGACTCCACTGTGCTGGATGAGACGGGAGCCCTAGCTCGAGCTAGCAATAAACCCCTTTTTGCTTTTGCATTGCTGTGGATGTCTTATTCTCTCAGTTTTGGGGACTCGGACTTCAGGCATAACAGGAGCAAGCATTTTTTAATTTCATGGCTGGAGTCACCATCTGCAGTGATTTTGGAGCCCAGAAGAATAAAATCTCTCAACTGTTTCCATTGTTTCCCCATCTCTTTGCCATGAAGTGATGGGACCAGATGCCATAGTTTTCTGAATGTTGAGCTTTAAGCCAACTTTTTCACTCTCCTCTTTCACTTTCATCAAGAGGCTCTTCAGTTCTTCTTCACATTCTGCCATAAAGGTGGTGTCATCTGCATATCTGAGGTTATTGATATTTCTCCCGGAAATCTTGATTCCAGCTTGCACTTCATCCAGCCCAGCATTTCACATGATGTACTCTGCATAAAAGTTAAATAAGCAGGGTGACAATATACAGCCTTGATGTACTCCTTTCCCTATTTGGAACCAGTCTGTTTTTCCATGTCCAGTTCTAACTATTGCTTCTTGACCTACATACAGATTTCTCAGGAGGCACGTAAGGTGGTCTGATATTCCTATCTCTTTATTTTCCACAGTTTGTTGTGATCCACACAGTCAAAAGCTTTGGTGTAGTCAATAAAGCATAAGGAGATGTTTTTCTGGAACTCTGTTGCTTTTTCTATGATCTAGCAGATGTTGGCAACTTGATCTCTGGTTCCTCTGCTTTTTCTAAATCCAGCTTGAACATCTGAAAGTTGTTGTACCCTGTACATCATATATTGTTGAAACCTGGCATGGAGGATTTTGAGCATTACCTTGCTAGCATGTGAGATGAGTGCAATTGTGCAATAGTTTGAACATTCTTTGGCATTGCCTTTCTTTGGGATTGGAATGAAAACTGACTTTTTCAGTCTTGTAGCCACTGCAGAGTTTTCCAAATTTGCTGACATATTGAGTGTGGCACTTTGACAGCATCATGTTTTAGGATTTGAAATAGCTATTGTCAACGAAAAAAAGATGTACAACTTGAGAGTTGTGAGTTAAGTTTTATTTGGGGCAAAATGAGGACTGCAGCCCAGGAGGCAGCATCTCAGATAGCTCTCAGAGACTGTTCCAAAGGGGCAGTGGGGAACAGTCAATATATAAGGTTTTGGTGAAGGGAGTTCAGTGCCATGAAGCACTCATTTTACAAAAGATTTCTGTGAGTCATGAGGATCTGATGTCACCCTGAAGGGATTTAGTGCTTCTCTAGGTATGAGCAGATGCAAGGATTGAGATCATAAAATCAGTTCCTGAAAACATCCAACTATCTGAAGACCTGTCCCACCAGATTCCCTGGAGCACAGAGTACCTCACTCCACCCTGAACTCCCTCAGGGATTGTTGAAGGTCAACAGGTACAGCAGCATGGGGTTCAGTCTGTGTAGATGCAGATGGCAAATGCCTTTGTTGTTCAGTCATTGGCAGTGCTCTTGGTAAGTGCCAATTTGTAGTTGACACAGCCCCCTTGTGGTTATAAATCCGACCATACTTTGGGGAGCATTTCATGACCATTTTTTCCTGCATTGCTGGGAAGGCTCATTCCCAGTTCTGAAGAAGGTTTTGGTTGATAAGCCGCTCAATGTGCTATTACTGGACTAGGTCTTAATAGTCAAAGATCTCTGGACACCTGTCTTCTAGTTATGGTCCAGGAATATTCCCTCTCATTGCACCTTTTCATACCTAGAGCTACACTACTACAATCATTGATCATTTATTGAGCTATACATTTGATCAACTGCTTCAAGTCTAGTCATCATTTTTGTTGGAGGGTCAGTCATACACTTGATAATATAAGAAATAATAATCTTGTAGAACAAGCAAAATACAAATGGTATAGTGAATAACATTAGTGGAATTAAAAGTAAATATTTTAGCCATGAGCCTCCCACACCAAACCAGTTTTTTTTTTTTTAAAGATCATGAGGACTTAGGAATGGGTCACTTAAAGCAGAAATCTGGTTATTCATGTGGTTCATCAATTTTGTTACATTAAAGTATTTATGAAGTATGAAAATACAGCATTCACTTTGAATTATAACACAGGTATCTTCCCGAAATGTTGTAACGTGTCAAGGGCCTTGCAGTTGTATAGCACTGCCTTTCTTATCATAGAGATCTGAGAATTCAATAGGCCATAGCCCAGTTGCTGCTGCTGCTGCTGCTGCTGCTAAGTCACGTCAGTCGTGTTCAACTTTGTGCGACCCCATAGATGGCAGCCCACCAAGCTCCCCCATCCCTGGGATTCTCTAGGCAAGAACACTGGAGTGGGTTGCCATTTTCTTCTCCAATGCATGAAAGTGAAAAGTCAAAGTTAAGTCGCTCAGTCGTGTCCAACTCTTAGTGACCCTATGGACTGCAGCCTACCAGGCTCCTCCATCCATGGGATTTTCCAGGCAAGAGTACTGAAGTTGGGTGCCACTGCCTTCTCCAATAGCCCGGTTACTATCATTTAAAGCTTATGAAAGTTGTTAAGGCTTCAATATGGTCAATTACATCCTCCAACCCCATTGAAGGGGCACACACACAACACACAAGCTGCTAAATGGTCATGCCAGTAGAATACAGATCTTTGACCCACCAGGATCATACCAATGGTAGATTGGTTTGGGGTTACCTCTAATTTGTTAACATGTATGACCTTAAATTCATGGGAATCCCAGGCTACACCTTTGTATCCATCCCTGTAGATGTCAGGCCATATATTAGTGCCACATATCCACTAAATTCCATACCAATCACTCTCTCTAATAATAGACATAGTTAATAAAGAACCCAGCCTTGTCTCATAATTACCAGGTTGATCATTTTTAGTATGATTTAACCATTCCTAACATAGAGGAGCCTTTAAACTTAAATGACCATAGCCTGGTGTTAACCATGTAGATCCACCCTATAATTGTGAGAGTTTTCCTTTTAATAGATGAGAGGTTAATTTTTTTTTATTGAGACTTAGCTTATCACTCTGCTTGAGTTTGAATGACCCTAAGAGAAAACTTAAATCTACGGACAGCATCAGAGCAAGTATTATTAATTGGCCATGTGAGAGGATCTCATCTAGTAATATCATGAATAGATAGAACAGGACTGAACACTCATCTAAAATAAATTTCCTAAGGGGTATCGTGTCAGAGCCCTAGAGAACAGAAATCCACCAAGGTAACCAAGAAGTACTAGGCACAGGTATTTGGCCACAACCCAACAATTGGATTGAGTTTTAAACTAGCATAGAATCGTGTCCGTGATAGAAAACATTTGACTGATAGTCTTAGGTCCAGGGAATCAAGAATTGTAATCACATTGTAATTGAATCACATTGTAAATGATCGTAAAAGTCAGATCAGCATCTTGGGCAAGCAGTCTACTTCTGATGTTGTCTTCTTCTCATCCTCATGTATTATAGTTTCCTCTGTTTGAGCTTTGTTTTAAGGTGAGTTTGAGGTCAGCAGGCCCCTCTGTAGAGGAGCCCAGCTTAGGGGCCTTTGGAAGTGGGAGTTAACCCAAGAGTCATTTTCCCTTCAGTTTCACTGGGCATGAGCTAGTGAAGAGTACCTGATAGAAAGGTCCTTCCAGGTTGGAGACAGTTCCTTAAATTATGTCTTCTTCCAGTCTTGATTGCAGGTCATGTGTGAGGCATCTGATCTTCATCCAAAAGACAGATTACTGAGATAAGCTTCAGAAACAACCCTAGAGTGTCCTTTAATTCAATTAAATTTTACATTACTATACCCTAAGAGCAAAGAAATATACAGGAAATGAATCTTAGTAGATACAGACCTCCATTAACAAACTGAACTTTAACATTCATTGAAACATCTTTTCTCCCTGAAATCACTGTCATTTTT
This sequence comes from Oreotragus oreotragus, assembly GCA_006410675.1. Lineage (NCBI taxonomy): Eukaryota > Metazoa > Chordata > Mammalia > Artiodactyla > Bovidae > Oreotragus > Oreotragus oreotragus. Next base: position 54,126 of record SJYX01018611.1, on the reverse strand, counting down.
ACCAAATATAACCAAACTAAGACCTGTTTGTAATATAGGTCTGGTCTCAATAAACTTGGCCTGATGACTTATGTAACCATAATTGATCATAGACTTTTTGGCTTTGCTGAGACTTTTATAGAGTCTCAGACTGAACTTTTATCTGGTAAAGTTACTGGAAACTAAGAGCTCCCAATCTCTGGAGGGTTCAGATAGAGAGAAAAGATAAATGTTTCAATTTGTTTATAAAATACTCTTTTACCAAATTACTGTCATAATTAGTGTGAGAAGAAAGTTTTTTTTTTCTTAAACCTGGAAAACACAGATTCAAATCAGTAATTTTTCAGATACAAACCATAAAAGTTATAAACATATTCGCCAGTTCATTCAGTCTTTTGTTAACCTTTGTGAAGTCATGAGGTTTTCTGTTAGAATCCTTACCCAGTTCAGAAACTGGTATTTATCCAAGTCCTTTTTTAAATCTTGAAGAGGCAAAACTTGGTTAGTGCTATGACAATATTTGAGATAGTATCTAGAATTATGACTGATAACATTTAACCCAAACATATCAGAACTTTAAGAACTTCATACAGTTTCTAGGATATCTATATTAAAAACATTTACCATGATCAACCTAGACAGCATATTAAAAAGCCCAAAGTATTGATGATATTGAACTGTGGTGCTGGAGAAGACACTTGAGTGTCCCTTGGACAGCCAGGAGATCCAACCAGTCCATCCTAAGGAAGTCAGTCATGAATATTCATTGGAAGGACTGATGCTGAACCTGAAGCTCCAATACTTTGGCCACCTGATGCAAAGAACTGACTCATTGAAAAAGACTGAGACTGAGAAAGATTGAAGGCGGGAGAAGGGGACAACAGAGGATGAGATGGTTGGATGGCATCACCGACTCAATGGACATGAGTTTGAGTAAACTCTGGGAGTTGGTGATGGACAGGGAGGCCTGGCGTGCTGCAGTCCATGAGGTCACAAAGAGTTGGACATGACTGAGCGACTGAACTGAACTGAACATTTACCATACAATATAACCTGAGACTTTTCACTCACTTGACAATACTTCCCATCTAATTCTGTATACAAAATGAACCTAATTAGTGCAATATTTCTCTTTGGGATGTTTCAGGGGCCCTCTGAAGCATCCCAAAGTGAGCTAGAAATCTTCTTCATTAGAATGATTTAGTAAGTTTTGTCAACAAATATCAAAAAGATTTAGAACACTCAGTCAGATAGGCTTATAGGTCATTGTGAAACAATGGCTATTTACTTAGCCAAAATAACAATAAAGGATTTCAGACCAGACCATTTAAGAGATAAAGAAACTTAAATCTATTATCAAAGGCAGTTCAGTATCTGAAGAAAAGGTGTCCTCTTAACAGAGAGAAAAGCTAAATTCAAGTGTTTGCACCAGCTTACTTTACTTAAAAGGTAAACCTAATTAACTTTATTTTAAACTTAGTCCTAACCATATACAAAACTCTTTCCTCATGGTTCACTTTTCACAAACCTCATCGCTTTCTGTACCTATTACTGTGTTTTTCCATTCTAAAAAGCCACCTAGAAGTCAGGCTTACTTCCTTTTCCCTTCACAAAATGCAATTCCATTCCTCATACCTTCTTTACCGAAAACACACTCCCTACTTCCCTTAAGCAACCAAGAACTGACTTTTATATTAGCATTTTATGGATTGGTGAGCATAAATATCAGTGACAATTTCTAAAACCTTTGTTTTCTTAGAACATTTTAGGATGGCACCAAACATCATTTTTAATCCCAAATCTCTTTAGTTTCTCTGTAAGAGGAAATTAGTGTTCAGTAGTAAATGTTTCAAAATCTCATGTTATTTGCAAAATGACTTAGCTATGTAATAGACTTCCAACACTTCAGTTCAGTTCAGTCGCTCAGTCATGTCCGACTCTTTGCAGCTCCATGAATCGCAGCACGCCAGGCCTCCCTGTCCATCACCAGCTCCCGGAGTTCACTCAAACTCATCTCCATCGAGTCAGTGATACCATCCAGCCATCTCATCCTCTGTCGTGCCCTTCTCTTCCTGCCCCTAATCCCTCCCAGCATCAGAGTCTTTTCCAATGAGTCAACTCTTTGCGTGAGATGGCCAAAGTACTGGAGTTTCAGCTTCAGCATCATTCCTTCCAAAGAACACCCAGGGCTGATCTCCTTTAGAATGGACTGGTTGGATCTCCTTGTAGTCCAAGGGACTCTCCAACACTTAGTTTAGCACAAACAACCCTTAGAAGTTCAGGTTACCCCAATCTGGAGAGACTATTTTAGACAGACATTCCTAAAGCATCATTATTCTTAACAGAGTTTATCTAAAGGCTCATATCTCATTTACATTTTTTTGAGAAGCTTTTTCACTGGAGGTAATTTCCTTGCCGACAAACTTGTAACAGATATAATATTTAACGTATATTAAAACTAAGTCCAATGAAAATATTCTGCTTAATGTTAATTATTCTTAGACATGTTTACATTATTTAGATCAGCAAATAAACATTAATATCAGATATTTGACACTGAATATTTCCCAGTTCACATGAACCTGAATTTCATTTAGGTTAATTTCTCTTGTATTTAGAATTATTTGATTTGTAAGCGCCTACTTTGTTTTACAGCATCGGATCTTGCTTCTATCACCAGTCACATGCACAACTGGGTATTGTTTTTGCTTTGGCTCCATCCTTTCATTTTTTCTGAAGTTATTTCTCCACTGATCTCCAGTAGCATATTGGGCACCTAACAACCTGGGGAGATTCTCTTTTGATATCCTATCATTTTGCCTTTTGATACTGTGCATGGGGTTCTCAAGGCAAGAATACTGAAGTGGCTTGCCATTCCCTTCTCCAGTGGACCACGTTCTGTCAGACCACTCCACCATGACCCGCCCGCCTTGGGTTGCCCTGCAGGCATGGCTTGGTTTCATTGAGTTAGACAAGGCNCACCGACTCAATGGACATGAGTCTGAGTGAACTCCAGGAGTTGGTGATGGACAGGGAGGCCTGGGGTGCTTGTGGTTCATGGGGTCGCAAAGAGTCGGACACGACTGAGCGACTGAACTGGACTGAACTGGACTGAGACGTGAGTCTACAGGACAGAATGACATCCTTCATTTTTACTGTGTTCAGTTCAGTTTACTGTGTTAGGAATATCTTAAGGAGGGTCTTCCAAGTTACTTGATTATCCTTGCAATTACAGTATTTGTAGTAGAAAAATTAGACTATGGTATTGTTTAAAAACTTTTCAATCTAAAATACTCATACAGAAAAAAAAACAATAGTTTTTATGGTCCAGATGATAAATCATATACTTATTAAAGCAGTGCCCTGATCAAATAGGCATGATATATCATTACAGACTCAGTTTGACGTTGAAACACTGTTATTTTAAGCAATTGCTTTAAACTTAGTATTTTGAAGAGGGGTTGTGCTCTTGGGAACAAGGAGACAGATGCAGGCGGAGACAAATAGTTCAAAGGAAGATTTAAATTAGGTATAGTTGTGGGGGTGGTTAGAAGTAATTCTGCCTGTGATAGAAAACTTGATCAGGAAGACTGTGGAGCAGGGAGACGGCAGATTTCTTCTGACTTTATCTGGGTGTCCTAATTAGGTCTTTTGCTGGAGGTATTTTCTGGAGAAGTGATGTATTGGCAGGGATTTAGTGGAGCTCAGAAATGAATGGACTGGGCAGCTGCTGCTTCCTGGAGATAAACAGAGAGCCTGGGTTGTCATTGTTATTAGGACTCTGACCCCCGAAGGCACAGATGTGAGCTTTCTTTTCAAAGGGAGTCAAGTATTCCCCTTCAAGGAAAAGGGTGTTTGTAACATAATAATATCAGTGCTTGTTAAGTGAGAGACCCATCTATGAATGCTTATGCCGTTGCTACCTGGGAGGATTATTTATTGACCTGTGACTCCAGCAGAGCTTCAGCTGTGAGCGGGGTATTGCTCATGGGGTCGTGGCATGGCATTTGTTATTCAAAAGTCACGTTGCGGTGAAGAGATCCCGAGTTCGTTGAGAGTCCCCTCGCTCCGTGTCTCACGCGCCTCTGCTGTGACAGCCTTCATCCCCTGCTTAGCAAACCCAAGCCTGGAAGCTCGAGCCCCAGGAAGTTGTTAAAGCAATTAAAGGCTTCTGTCTCCCAGCACATCGCTTGGTTACCATAGTATCCTCTGCCTCCAAGTCTCTCCTGATGATGTCAGTATGCATACAGGGGTTGTTCAGAGCATCTGCGTGGGGATGAGTCACCCCGCAATAAAGCCCCTCGCCCGGCGCTCGGTTTCCAGTTCGATTTCAGACGTCCCTAGACATGGAAGGTGAGTGCCTCGGTGTGCGTGTCGGAATCACCAGACGCCTGGGTTCTCTTTCCGGTGTGCGCATGGGGTCTTGCTTTCTAAGATATGCCACTGAACGAGAACACAGCCAAGTGCCTAGAATAGACTTGCAGTTTGTACTTCGAGTGTGTGTACGTGTGTGTGTGCGTGTGTGTGCACACACACATGGGGTGGGCTCAGAAAAATAACTGAATGCACAGTGCAATGCTGGCTGCTCTCTGGTAGGCAGCAGTAGCAGACACAGTAGAGCTTTTTGCTTCAAACGATTCGAAATATATGCATTTCTTTAAATATTTTGACAGGTGTCACAGGACAGATGCGGTTTGCTCGGAGTGTGAATTATGTTATTTTTTTATTGATACTTCATATATTTTATCCAGTTTTGAATAGCATTAACATTTGAAAGGTCTAAGAGGTTATGGGAAGATATTATTAGAAAGAAGGACCAAGTTACATTAAGAATTTGCATGTTAGAGAAATTAAAACTGAAATTGTAAAACAAAGGTTTGATTACAGGGTGGGTATATGAAGTTTAAAGTTTATTGCTAGCTATCGTTTCAGACTAATTTCTTACTTTGAGTGCTTTTCAAGATGTCTTGCAATTTCATAGTAAATTACGATGCTCCTGTTATTGTGACAAAGGAAATCAGTGCGACATAAAAGTTCTCCTTCAACACATATCCGTGCTTGTTAAGGATAAGCAACCTGTGTTCGGCTTTATGAAAGAATACTGTAGGACCACTCACAGCATTCAGATAGAGGAGCCAGAATGAAGATGTCCCTCGCAAAGTTCGTGTTCTGTTTCAAGTTTTCTGGCACAGTGTGCCCATCGGGAAACACTTAAGTGATGGATTTCTCTCTGCTGCTGGTGTGTGAATCTCTCCATCCTGAGAGTTGTGTCCATATGAAATGTTAGCTGTGCATGTATTTCCTCCGCTTGGTTCCCACAGTGTGTTCTGTGATGAATGTAATACGGTGTCTAAATGGAAGTGATAAGTAAAGGCAGTCTCTAATTCATTAGTGGATAGCTTTGCAGGAGAATAAAGCAAAGTGGAGTGGGTGGGTTGAAGACTCTCCTATGGCTTTAGGTAGCTGAGTCTTTAGTCTATGTAGGAGGTAGACAGGTGGCTCTTTTGAGAGATCCGTAAACGGTTTAGATTGTCCATTTCTAGAGAAACGTTGATTAAAACTGGCAGTTTTTCTTGCCTGTGCTTTTGGAGTCCTCTGAACTGGACCCTGCTCTCTGCCTTTGCGTTGTTTTTGTGTGATGTTGTGTTAGTGGACAGGGATGTTCTTCATTCTTTCTTTAAAGAATCAGTGAAAGACATGGTTGTAAGGGTATCAAATAAGGTTAAAGATTAAAAACTAAGTTACTTTAAGGGTTTAATCTGTCATCTCAAATATCAGAAGTACTTATTTATGAATTCTTTTCTACCCTAAAATGTGTTAAAATGCTTTGATTTTTAATTTCTTTATTGTTTTGAATATTTAATGCTCCTTATGTATTTGATGCTACTTATATATTCTTAGACACATCACCAAACTCTTTCTGGTATAGGAATCAGTGCAACTTCCCTTGTAACTCTGTTGGTAAAGACTTTGCCTGCAATGCAGGAGACCCAGGTTCGATTCCTGGGTGGGGATGATCCCCTGGAGAAGGAAATGGCACCCCACTCCATATTCTTGCCTGGAGAATCCCATGGACAGAGGAGCCTGGCCGGCGGCAGTCCATGGGGTCACNTGTAACTCTGTTGGTAAAGACTTTGCCTGCAATGCAGGAGACCCAGGTTCGATTCCTGGGTGGGGATGATCCCCTGGAGAAGGAAATGGCAACCCACTCCATATTCTTGCCTGGAGAATCCCATGGACAGAAGAGCCTGGCCGGCGGCAGTCCATGGGGTCACAAGAGTCGAACGCAACTTAGCGACTAAACCAACACCATGTATTTGAAAATTTGCTAGTTAATTAAAAAAATTCCTGAAAAGTAGAGAGAAATTTGTGACACTACCTGTTTTAGATTATGGTAGTTAAATAGTAAAGAAATTAAGCTAATTGAAACTGTTTCTGTATCTTTTAAAACCTTTTCATGGAAACCTTTCATAATGTTTGTGTTGGAAAGAAGACTTTTATATTCTGGGCTTTGTTACATTAGGTTTTTGCTCTTGTATTAACGTTTTGGATAATTAGGTTTTTGCTCTTGTATTAACGTTTTATATTCTGGGCTTTGTTACATTAGGTTTTTGCTCTTGTATTAACGTTTCTTTGTAATAAGAAAAATACTTCTGCAGTTTTGAACCCCTAAAATATACATATATTGAACATATCTCCATCCTCCTGCTGATAACCAGTATGAGTGGCATTTTATATAGAGTGCACTATAAAGATTACAGTCTCCTTCTTGCTACCATTGGGAAGTGGTTCCAAGCAGTTTTGGGAAGGGGTAATTTAAAAAATTGGTTTAGCAGAGTTTTCATTTTATTTTTGTGTCCTGATAAGCCTGTTTTAAGTTTTACACGTAGTTGAACTTGTTCCTGCTGATATATGGAAATGACGGGTCTGTACACTTTCCCAGTGTGAGACAATGAAACATGGCAGAAAAGGATCATTTTGGCTTCCAGTAGAGAGTGGAAGTGTTAGTCACTCAGTCATGTCCACCTCTTTGCGACCCCATGGGCTGTAGCCCGCCAGGCTCCTCTGTCCATGGAATTCTCCAGGCAAGAGTACTGGAGTGGATTGTCATGCCCTTTTCCAGGGGATCTTCCCGACCCAGGGAGCGAACCTGGGTCTCCTGTGTTGCAGACAGATTCTTACCATCTGAGCCACAGGGAAACCAGGAATGAGAGGAAGCTGTCTGAAGTACACAGGCCTGGAAACGAGCAATTTGTCCAGTGAGAGGAGAGGAGCTCAAGTTGTAAGAGGTTGGTTTAAGTGCTTAGCCTGATTTTTTGTGTTCGTTTAATGTCTGAGACAGGCTGGGCCTGGATTCCTGCACTTAAACAGGTCGGTTTTCATTTACAGGGTCTCACACGCCCCAGCTGGAGGAATACTTTTTCCTAGTCCGCTTTTCCTTTCTCTCACAAAAGGAGTGGTAAAAATAGTATAATAACTAGGAAAGTGTATCATTTTTCTCCTGTTGCTATGAAAAATTACTGCCAACTTGGTGAATAAAATTTGTTGTCTTAGAGCTCTATGGGTTAGAAGTTGACGAGTTCTCGATGGGCTAAGGAAAGGAAGGCTTGGGGCTGTGTTCCCTTCTGGAGGTTCTAGGGGAGAATCCATTTCTTTGTCTTTTTCGGCTTTTAGGGACCTCCTCCATTCCTTGGCTCACGGCCACCCTCCTTCAATCTCAGCAGCCAGAAAGTACAGACTGAATTCTTACCTGGCTGTTTCTCTGGTTCTTTGAGCCCAAGGAGGGCACTTCGTTTTAAGGGACTCATGTGATGAGACGTGGCCCAGCTGCATAGCGCAGGATAATCAGCTCATTTTAGGGTAAGAGCCTTATCCTTAATCACATCCCTGTCATGTAGAGTGACAGGGTGACATACAGGTTCCAGGCATTAGGATTCCAGAAATTAAATGGTCCTCTTTGAGGACCGTTATTCTGCACCGCCCCCTCAGAGACTGCAGAATATATGGCTGATTTATCAACATTAAGGGCTTCCCTGCTGGGTCAGCTGGTAAAGAATCTGCCTGCAACGAGGGAGACCTGGGTTTGATCCCTGGGTTGGGAGGTTCATAAAGCAGAAATTTTGTATTTAAAATCGTGATTGCCAACACAGGCCATGAAATCTTGACCTCATTCAGGGGATGCAGTCATCCCCAAGGATATTAAAATGCCTCATGATCATTAATGAGGGAAAATCACATTAGAAGAAATGTTTTACAGAGTCAAACGTTCAAGATTCTGAGGGACAGATGTGAGCCTTATAAAGTGACACTGTTCTCAGCTTATTTTAGTGAGAGGCTCACATCAGATGAAGTTAATTAAAACAACTGACTTGGGACTGTGAAAATTCCGTTAGTTAACTCCTGTGTGAATGAGCCGGGGTTTGTTTAGAAGCTGGAGAGGGTAATAGCTAGGCCACTAGGGGCCAAAATGTGAGATCCGGTAACCCTGAGTTTTGAATAACACTGTCGTTCATCGATCCAGCATTAAGCCATCTGACTCACAGGACCCAGCAAATGAGCCTGGCTGGCATGCCCAACTTGATTTCCTAGGAAAGGCACAATCTGTTACCCTAATCAATATTGCTAGACTTGAGGCCAACAAAATAGTCTCTGTAATTGTTTATGTCCTGTATTTATCTCGAGTTTTAGCCAATTCCTGGCATATGAACCCATCTGTGCTAAGCACAAGATAATTTATATCTAGTAGTAGTTTTTAAACTTTCTTTGATGAACACTAGTGGTGAAAGACGCAGAGGATAACATACTCAAGCATGTCACTTTGAGACCGGAAACCTGAAATTACATCTTGCTGTGGTTCTCTCAAAGAAAGGAGATGGAAAGAAAACCAATCATTTTACTTCTTAGTTTTGGAATAACTTTCTGGAGGAAAACTAAATAGTATTTTAAGACCCTTATTTAGAAGAAAAGGGCTTGTGGATCACCACAAATTTCTTTGCAAGAGGTAATTATTTTGACATCGATTCTTTTTGGTAGTAGAGAGGTAAAATAAACTTAGGATTCTACATGAAAGCGAAAAATCTGATTTTATGTCATCATGGGCTTTGTCAATCAAAATATCATTAAAGGAAAACTTTTATGTGACAGTGAAGTTAAGAGTTAAAATCAATGTTATACAGTTTGACATATGATATAAATAAACCCAAAATACAAATAAATAAAACCCAGCGCCTTTAAATCTTTAAAAAATGTATACAGAATGTTCAAATTAATGCTGAATTTTCCCAGCTAAATTAGATAAGTAGAGATGAAATCTCTGTTTCTTTTAAAAGAAAAAAAAAAAGACTACTTCACAGAGCAGCTGCCTTCTCTGTGATAGAAGAGACTGTTTAATCTTTAAATCATTTTGAACTGGCTCGGTTGCTTTACTGATCCTTTAACTTTGTTAAAAATTATCTTTTAAGTTTATCTTTGAAAAAAATCAGAGATAAAGGAACTAATGGAGATGAGAGTTTTGAGGTTCTGAATTGTATTTGGTCAGTGGGTGGTGGATAAGATGGAAGGACGCTTCAGAATCAGAAACTTCAAAGGTTGTTATGATTTCTCACTGACTGTTTTGAACACTAGCTCAGGGTTTTATGTCTCGGGGGATTTTCCCGGTAACAGGAGTAAAGGCAATCAGCAAATAAATGATGGAACTGGGAGATCTCCCTAAGTCTTTCCTGCTCTAAAGGCTTTGCAGATCAGAGTAGTGCAATCTCTGTTCATTTCCCACACTGACCTTGCATTCCCTTGTTTTCCTTTAGTTTTGGGTTTTTTGGGTTTTTTTTTTGCTTTAAATTGACTTCCATTTTTAAAATGGGTCAAACTTGTAAAAAGAAAAGCAATGATTGGAATTATTTAAGGAGAAAATTATGCTATTTTGATTTGTGGAATACCTCTATTTCTGCCTGTTCCTGTTCTGGATGTGAGGTCTCTATAACAGCACCAGTTTTTTTCTTTAACTCCTCTAAAAGAGTCAGCTTTGGAGTGAGGATTAATAGAAAGAAAGGGTATCAGTTTTGCATGCAGAATCTGCGGCAGGGGGCAAATAGAAAGCAGGGCAACAGTACTTGACATGGCACCGGGGGGACCGATGCTGTCTTCTGCATGGGGGCGGGGGATGTGTTATCACGGCCACTGCAGCGTGGGACCAGCCAGGAGGTGGGGAGGCTTAGTGAGAGTTGTGCCCCCGACCTGGTGCTTCCTGTCCATCCTAGAGGGCTTTCTCCACGAAGGGTGTGAGACAGGGAAGGCACCCGGAGACCCGTCAGGCAGCCTTCAGGATTCAGAAGTTTTGGAATGAGCTCACCAGCCCAAAGAAAGACAGAAAGTGAAGTCGCTCAGTTGTGTCCAACTCTTTGTGACCTCATGGACTGTAACCGACCGGGCTCCTCCATCCATGGAGTTTTCCAGGCAAGAGTATTGGAGTGGATTGCCATTTCCTTCTCCAGGGGATCTTCCTGACCCAGGGATCGAACCTGGGTACCAGCAGCCCAAAGAATTCTATACATTCAGACCTTCCATAACAAATAGGTATAATTTAGAGGAATGTGACTTATCAGCTGGAATATCAGAGCACGCCAGGAGTCAGGTGGCATGGTTTCCCTTACTGGCAAAAGTCAGACTTGTCCTCTTCAACCAGAATGCAGTCCCAGTAATTACTGTTGAATGCCCTCACGTCCTTGATGGTGCACCAAGCGCAATGCAGAATTTCATCAAAGGGCAGTGGGACCTCAAATTTCAAGGAGTTGCCGGTAAAGAACAGAATAACATATGAGAATAGCTTTCTTATCACTTCATAATTGTTTTATTTTCATGTTAATTTTTGCCAGGTGGCAAATTCCAGTTTGCCTGGTTGGGACTTGATAAATTCATTTTATTTGCATTTTACTAAAACGTTAACTTTTCTAAACTTGTATATGTGAACTGATATATTTACTTGATAGCAGACATTGTTCTCCTGCTAAGTTTTGTACTCCCTTACTTATCTTTTAGCCCCATTTGCCTGACTTTAAAACACTTACCTTTCTCTTACGTTCTATCATAAAATGTCATTTTTGTATGCACCCACATACGCGGCACACACACCCAGAGTTAGTTACTTTACAGTGGACGAGTCCTGACCTAGTCCTTCTTTTTACTCTTGTTTCCATCTTCCTTCAGCCTCTCGATAACATTTGTTTTAAGCACCTCAAATCCTATTTCTTGAAACCCTACTGAGTACACAGCATCGTGTACCCAGCGAGGCCTCTGCCCCTCCCTTGCCCCCGCTGCAGTCCCTTGCCTGGGTAGTTATTGGTGTTTCCTTCCGATGGGTAGGAGGTTGGTAAAATTAAAGGGTACAGTGGGCAGAGGGAAGGGATGTGGTTGCTTATGTGGAGAAGCTGAAGTTGGAATTTCTGTATCAGGAAAAGGAGAATGGAAACAGAGCATTGAGATTGTGCTGGAAAATCGGAGCCTTGTTAGCTCCATCGGACCAAGAAAAGAAGCAGCAGCAGCAGAATTATTTCATGTTTTATTAGTCCTTTTATGGTGAGCAAAAGAGCTTGAAATATGTACACATAGAAACTTCTGCACTGAGTTACCAGTTTCCCCTTTTCAACAAGTGAAAATTTAAGTTTATAAACCTCAGAACTTGACATTTCTCAGACATCACTACAACTATGTCTCTATCCTGCCGATTATCTGGGCATCATTTCTCTATCTTGGGTGCTCAATTGTTTAAATAAGTCCCCATATTCTATTTAGAAACAGACTGTGTTTTCTAAATAAATCTTAAAGAGGAAGATGTTCTTATGCCAAGATTCAAATATAGTGAACTTGATAATTATCTAGAATTCAGCTCAGTTCCGTTCAGTTCAGTCACTCAGTTGAGTCCGACTCTTTGGGACCCCATGAACCACAGCACACCAGGCCTCCCTGTTCATCACCAACTCCCGGAGCTTACTCAAACTCATGTGCATTGAGTCAATATTGCCATCCAACCATCTCATCCTCTGTCATCCCCTTCTCCTCCCGCCCTCAATCTTTCCCAGCATCAGGGTCTTTTCCAATGAGTTGGCTCTTCAAATCAGGTGGCCAAAGTATTGGAGCTTCATTTTCAGCATCAGTCCTTCCAATGAACACCCAGGACTGATTTCCTTTAGGATGGACGGGCTGGATCTCCTTGCAGTCCAAGGGACTCTCAAGAGTCTTCTCCAACACCGCAGTTCAAAAGCATCAATTCTTCGGCGCTCAGTTTTCTTCACAGTCCAACTCTCACATCCATACATGACCACTGGAAAAACCATAGCCTTGACTAGATGGACTTTTGTTGGCAAAGTAATGTCTCTGCTTTTGAATATGCTACCTAGGTTGGTCATAACTTTCCTTCCAAGGAGTAAGCGTCTTTTAATTTCATGGCTGCAATCACCATCTGCAGTGATTTTGGAACCCCAAAAAGTCTGCCACTGTTTCCACTGTTTCCCTATCTATTTGCTGTGAAGTGATGGGACCAGATGCCATGATCTTCGTTTTCTGAATGTTGAGCTCTAAGCCAACTTTTTCACTCTCCTCTTTCACTTTCATCAAGAGGCTCTTTAGTTCTTCACTTTTTGCCATAACGGTGGTGTCATCTGCATATCTGAGGTTATTGATATTTCTCCCAGCAATCTTGATTCCAGCTTGTGCTTCATCCGGCCCAGCGTTTCTCATGATGTACTCTGCATATAAGTTAAATAAGCAGGGTGACAATATACAGCCTTGACGTACTCCTTTTCCTATTTGGAACCAGTCTGTTGTTCCATGTCCAGTTCTAACTGTTGCTTCCTGGCCTGCATACAGATTTCTCAGAAGGCAGATCAGGTGGTCTGGTATTCCCATGTCTTTCAGAATTTTCCACAGTTTATTGTGATCCACACAGTCAAAGGCTTTGGCATAGTCAATAAAGCAGAAATAGATGTTTTTCTGGAACTCTCTTGCTTTTTCTATGGTCCATTAGGTGTTGGCAATTTGATCTCTGGTTCCTCTGCCTTTTCTAAAACGAGCTTGAACACCTGGAAGTTCACGGTTCACGTATTGCTGAAGCCTGGCTTGGAAAGTTTTGAGCATTACTAGGGTGTGCTGCTGCTGCTGCTAAGTCACTTCAGTCGTGGCTGGCTCTGCGTGACCTCATAGACGGCAGCCCACCAGGCTCCCCCGTCCCTGGGATTCTCCAGGCAAGAATACTGGAGTGGGTTGCCATTTCCTTCTCCAATGCATGAAAATGAAAAGTGACAGTGAAGTCACTCAGTCGTGCCCAGCTCTTAGCAACTCCATGGACTGCAGCCCACCGGGCTCCTCCATCCATGGGATTGTCCAGGCAAGAGTACTGGAGTGGGGTGCCATTGCCTTCTCCTTTACTAGCATGTGAGATGAGTGCAATTGTGCGGTACCAATTACCTTCTAACATATTAGTTCTGTGATGATTTTTCCAGGTAGGTTGAACTGCTGTTGAAAGACTGATTGTGCAAAACCAGAGCTTGAGATTTGTCTAGACTTAGTAAACTGTTGAAAATTTGAAGAATAATTGATTTTTCTAGTCAGTGTACTTCTCAGTGTACCAATCTCCTGTGTTGATTCGGTTTGCTATGTATGGTCTCCTGTGTTATATAGATATTTCGCTGCTTTATCTGTCTGAGGTTTCAATATTTGGATTTTTTTCATCTTTACAGTAATGTCAAAGATATGTAGGGTTTAGTGGTTTTTAAACTTGGGATTTGGCAAAAAAGTAAAGATCATTCTTGATGAAAGCTTTCACTGAGTTATAAAGAGATGCGTACTTTGCCTCCTTGACAGCCAGTAATTATCAGATTTCAGTTACTTTTCAGAGGTGTTTATCCTGAGTTGAAGACTTCCCCTATTGATGACCTGAATCATGAGTTAACTCTCCTGGTTGTCCAGTCATTTGCTTCAGCGGTCAGTCTGCTAGCCTGCGTAAAATTGCTGTCACTGCTGGACATACATGTTTGTTTGTTTTTTTTTTGTCGCAAATGTAATATGGAGCTCAGAGAATTAAGGTGTTGCCCACCTCCAGGGACTTAAATGAGAGTGGGAAAGATGAGAACACAAGAAGTATGGAATCAGACTGATTCAGACACCCCTATTTTTTGCCCCACTTCACAGCAAAACTGTGCATGTAGGAATGCAGTTCATCTCCTAACCTGTCTTCAGCACACTCCTTTCAAAACCCAGCTCTCCAATAGAACTGCTTGGGTCAGGATCACGAGTGGCTTTAATCACGACCCGGGTGGGTTTGCACTCCTCTCAGCCTGGGGCTTGTAGGTTTCATTTGAAACAGGTGGTCTGTTTCTACTCTTTCAAGCACCGTCTCCTCTGGTTTTGCTTCAGCTTGACTTGCGGCTCTTTCCAGCCTGCTGGTTCTGCATCTTGCCGACTCTGAAAGTGAGTATATTCTAACTGAAGGCCCCAGTCCTGCTCTCTTCCCTGTTGAAACTCACTCTCCCCGTGAGAGTGGGCAACTCATCCGGTCTCTTTCTTGGCTTTCAGCTCCATAATAGGCTGACAGTTTCCAGATTTACATTTCTGATCTGAACCTCTCTCTTGGACTCGAAACAGCATATTTCCGCTTGGGATTATCTAATAGGCATCTTAAATATAACGTGTCCCAAACTCCTGATGATTCCCCTATGGCCAGCCTACAGTCTTTACTGTATCAGTTATCCGACAAACACTCGGTTACCGTTTTGAGATACGCCTTTCCAGATGTATGTGGGCGTGTATTTCTTGTTCCTCACTACCACTCATGAGATAGCTTTGTGTGCATTATTTTCTTTCTCTGACTCCATCTCACCCCCTTTACTATGAACATGTTTTATATACTCTTATATATTCTTTGGAAATCTAGTTTTCAGTAGCTACTTGGTTGTACCATCATTTACTAACTAACATTTTCAGTGAACATTGCATTGCCTTCCACGACTTACTGCTAAAATTTAAACTGTGACTTGTATACCCGTTACATTTAGTATCCCTGTCACCAAAAAGAAAGAAAAAACAGCTTCATCATTCTGGTTCTGCACTACCCCAGCGTGGTTGCCACAGACCACATGTAGCTGCTGAGTGCTTAAGCGTGGCTGGCTCAATAACATATACTATATAAAATGTAAAATATAGATCTCAAAGATTTAGTTTGAAAAAAAAATCTTAATAATTTTTTGTATTACTTGTTGACACATTTTCTTTTATTGGACTAAATAAGATATACTTTAAAAATTGACTTCATCTTTGCCTTCTAACTTTTTAAAATGTGACTATCAGAAAATTAAAAATTATATGTGTGGCTCGCATTATATTCCTTAGGACAGTGCTGTTTCAGTCGCTCAGCTCAAAAGCCTTGGAGTCATCCTGTCTGCTCTTCCTTATATACTCATATTCTGTTAGTGCTACATTCAGAATACATCCAGACTCTGACCACTTTTCACCACCCGCACTACGCCCATTCAAGTCCAAGCTATTGTTAGATTTTGCTTAGATTCCTGCAGTAGCCGTTGACTTGGCTCCAGGCTCCTGCTGTTTGATCTCATTATAGTGGCCAAAGTGATTTTTGAACCACACGTCAGGTCATGTCTCTCCTCTCCTCAAAACCTTCCAATGGCTTCTCATCTTATTAAAAAAAAAATCTTAATAATTTTTTGTATTACTTGTTGACACATTTTCTTTTATTGGACTAAATAAGATATACTTTAAAAATTGACTTCATCTTTGCCTTCTAACTTTTTAAAATGTGACTATCAGAAAATTAAAAATTATATGTGTGGCTCGCATTATATTCCTTAGGACAGTGCTGTTTCAGTCGCTCAGCTCAAAAGCCTTGGAGTCATCCTGTCTGCTCTTCCTTATATACTCATATTCTGTTAGTGCTACATTCAGAATACATCCAGACTCTGACCACTTTTCACCACCCGCACTACGCCCATTCAAGTCCAAGCTATTGTTAGATTTTGCTTAGATTCCTGCAGTAGCCGTTGACTTGGCTCCAGGCTCCTGCTGTTTGATCTCATTATAGTGGCCAAAGTGATTTTTGAACCACACGTCAGGTCATGTCTCTCCTCTCCTCAAAACCTTCCAATGGCTTCTCATCTTATTCACAGTAAAAGTCAAGTCCTAACAAAGCTGATGCCCATCTACCCCTTGGACTTTATTTCTACATAATTCTTCCTGTCATCAGCCAAACATGTACCCGACTTGGATCTTATATTTCCTCTTCCCAACCTGGAGTGCTCTTCCCCCAGGGCCTGTGCTTTTATTTCCGCCAGTTTTTTGCTTCTCTGTGGAGCATGTGCTCAATCCCTTGTTTAAAATTAGGAGCCTGCTTTGCTCAACAGCACACCAACAATCCATACCTCCTTTTCTTGCCTTTTCCTTCTTCTTTGCATTTGTTAATATCTAACCATATATATTTCACTTTGTTGTAATTCAGTTGCTAAGTTGTGCCTGACTCCTTGCAACCTCAAGAACTACTGCATGCCATTCCCCCATCCTCCAATATCTGTCAGAGTTTGCTCAAATTCGTATCCATTGAGGCGGTGATGTTATCTAGCCATCTCATCCTCTGATGCCCCCTTCTCCTTTTTCCTTCAGTCTTTACCGGAAGTAGGGTCTTTTCCAGTGAGTCGGCTCTTCACATTAGGTGGCCAAAGTATTAGAGCTTCAGATTTAGCCTCAGTCCTTCCAGTGAATGTTCAGGGTTGATTTCCTTTCGGATGGACTGGTTGGATCTCCTTGCTGTCCAAGGGACTCAAGAGTCTTCTCTAGCATCCCAAGTTGAAAGCATCTTTATGGTTCAACTCTCACATCTGTACATGACTACTGGAAAAACCATAGTTTTGACTTACCGTTGGCAGCGGAGTGATCTCTTTGCTTTTTAATATGCTGTCTAGGTTTATCATAGCTTTCCTTCCAGGAAGTAAGCATCTTTTAATTTCATGGCTGCAGTTACTAGCTACAGTGATTTTGGAGCCCCCCAAAATCAAGTCTGTCACTGCTTCCACTTTCCCCTCTTCTATTTGCCATGATCTTAGTTTTTCAATCAAATTTGTTTTCTGTCTTTCTCCATCAGAGCATAATTTCCCTGAGGGCAAGAACCTTTGTTTTATTCACTGCTGTATCTATAGCTTTAAAAACAATGCTTAGCACATATTAGGTGATAGTATGTATAGTGTGTGTAGTAACTACTTGTTACTATGTGTAAGTATGTATCTAGAGTATAGTAACTACTTGTTGAATAGATGAATAATTGAATTTATTAGTACTACAAGCGTTATAGTGATTTGATAAGAATAATGATGGGTGTTTGGGGGCATAAGACCACTACTTCTTCCTAAACTGAAATTAACTAGAATGAGAAAAGACTGAATGGTCGGGGTAGGGCATTGTTGAAGAGGGACTTAAATCCTAGGCCAAAGTGTCTATATTTACTTCAGTGGAAAATAAAGTGCCATTGAAATTCTTTAAACTGCGGATTGAAATTTACTCTCGTAGCTGAGAGAGTAGACAGATGGACAGACAGTTAATAACAGTGCAAGAAGGAATCATTGATCAGATTGTGGAGAGAGCATCAAATGGATAATGCAGTCATGCAGTTGAGAAAAGGAAAGATCCCACCTCTCCCTCATCCTTCCCTGTCTCCTCTCTTCTTTCCACTGCTGAACTGCTACCTACTCCTTCGCTTCTCATTCAGTTAAACTGCTGCCCACTTCTTCAGCTTCCGTCCTCTCATTCACTCTTTTCAACCTGATCCAAACCTAAAATTGTTGTGTAAAAAGTCACTGCTGCTGCTAAGTCACTTCAGTCGTGTCCGACTCTGTGCGACCCCATAGGCGGCAGCCCACCAGGCTCCGCCGTCCCTGGGATTCTCCAGGCAAGAACACTGGAGTGGGTTGCCGTTTCCTTCTCCAATGCATGAAAGTGAAAAGTGAATGTGAAGTTGCTCATTCGTGTCCAACTCTTAGCGACCCATGGACTGCAGCCTACCAGGCTCCTCCCCTTCTCCATGGTAATCACCATCAAATGATTCAACATAAAATGCCCTTTCCAGACCATATCCCAGATAACCTCTTGGGCGCATTTGACCCTGCCAATCACCATTCCCAAGAGGTGGGTATTGTGAGGAAGCCTGATGAACTGTGAAGCATCCCTGCCTTTCCACATGCTGGCCCTGTTTGCTATATTTTCCCCCTCTCTTTATTTGTCCCAGTGAAAGCCCACATATCCCTCTCAGAGTCTCCCCCTAAATCCCAACAAGATTAATTCTCCCCTCCTCTCTGCCACCAGTCATGCACCTTGTTCATACATCTTATTTTATGTGTGACTTTGTTTGGCATTCAGTTACTTATGGGGTTGGACGCTTGGTAAGACACGAAGATCCTTTAGGGCAGGGACTGCTTTATTCACCTTTATACTCCAACTCTCAACATATAATTAAGCACTTCATAAACGCTTACTGGAAGAATGAATTAATTTTATTATGATGCACATTTAGGGTTGGGTTCAATTCAGTCACTCAGTCGTGTCCGACTCTTTGAAACGCCATGAACTGCAGCACGCCAGGCCTCCCTGTCCATCACGAACTCTCAGAGTTTACTCAAACTCATGTCCATTGAGTCGGTGATGCCATCCAACCATCTCATCCACTGTCGTCCCCTTCTCCTCCTGCCTTCAATCTTTCCCAGCATCAGGGTCTTTTCCAGTGAGTCAGTTCTTCACATCAGGGGAACAAACTGTTGGAGTTTTAGCTTCAGCATCGATCCTTCAAATGAACACTCAGGACTGATCTCCTTCAGAATGGACTGGTTGGATCTCCTTGCAGTCCAAGGGACTCTCAAGAGTCTTCTCCAACACCACAGTTCAAAAGCATCAATTCTTCGGCACTCAGCTTTATGTTCCAACACTCACATCCATACATGACTACTGGAAAAACCATAGCTTTGACTAGACAGACCTTTGTCAACAAAGTGATGTCTCCACTTTCTAATATGCTGTCTAGGTTGGTCAGAGCTTTTATTCCAAGGAGCAAGCGTCTTTTAATTTCATGGGTGCAGCCACCATATGCAGTGATTTTGGAGCCCCCCAAAATAAAGTGTGCCACTGTTTCCCCATCTATTTGCCATGAAGTGATGGGACTGGATGGCATGATCTTATTTTTCTGAAAGTTGAGCTTTAAGCCAACTTCTTCTCTCTCATGTTTCACTTTCATCAAGAGGCTTTTTAGTTCCTCTTCACTTTCTGTCATAAGGGTGGTGTCATCTGCATATCTGAGGTTATTGATATTTCTCCCAGCAATCCTGATTCCAGTTTGTGCTTCATCCAGCCCAGCGTTTCTCATGATGTACTCTGCATATAAGTTAAATAAGCAGGGTGACAATGTATAGCCTTGACGTATTTCTTTCCCAATTTGGAGCCAGTTTCTTTTTCCATGTCCAGTTCTAACTGTTGCTTCCTGACCTGCATGCAGATTTCTCAAGAGGCAGGTCAGGTGGTCTGGTATTCCCATCTCTTTCAGAATTTTCCACAGTTTGTTGTGATCCACACAGTCAAAGGCTTTGGCATAGTCAATAAAGCAGAAGTAGATTTTTTTTTTTTTTGAACTCTCTTGCTTTTTTTTGATGATCCCGAGGATGTTGGCAATTTGATCTCTGGTTCCTCTGCCTTTTCTAAATCCAGCTTGAACATCTGGAAGTTCTCAGCTCATATACTGTTCAAGACTTGCTTGGAGAATGTTGAGCATTACTTTACTAGCGTGTGAGATGAGTGCAACTGTGCGGTAGTCTGAGCATTCTTTGGCATGGCCTTTCTTTGGGACTGGAATGAACACTGCCCTTTTCCAGTCCTGCGGCCACTGCTGAGTTTTCCCAGTTTCCTGGCGTTTTGAGTGCAGCACTTTCACAGCATCATCTTTTAGGATTTGAAATAGCTCAACTGAGTTCCATCACCTCTGCTAGCTTTGTTCATAGTGATGCTTTCTAAGGCCCACTCGACTTCACATTCCAGGATGTCTGGATCTAGGTGAGTGATCACACCAGCATGGTTATCTGGATCATGAAGATCTCTTTTGTATAGTTCTTCTGTGTATTCTTGCCACCTCTTCTTAATATCTTCTTCTGTTAGGTCCATACCATTTCTGTCCTTTATTGAGCCCATCTTTGCATGAAATGGTCCCTTGGTATCTCTGATTTTCTCGAAGAGATCTCTAGTCTTTCACGTTATTGTTTTTAGTCTTTCCCGTTCTGTTTAGTGCTCATAAATCTTGATATCAACATTTGTGTATGCTCATAGCTTTTCTCAAGTTTCAGAACATAACTAAAATGCTGAACTTGGTATGAATCTCTGAACTTTACTCAGTAGTCCTTCCTGCCAGAAATTTGTTGCTGGTGAGAGAGTGAAGACAAAGGAGAGCTTTATTCCTTTCTGCTCACTTGCACGTCCCAGTCATAAGTTCAGTTCAGCTCAGACATGTCCAGCTTCTCCCGAAACCTCCAGAGTAGCGGTGCCAACTTTGTTATGTTTGTATTCTTACATTTTCCGTTTCAGTGATGAAATAAGGTGAGTCTTAGAATAAATTCATTTACGATAACAATAGCAAACAGAAAAACAAAGTAGACCAACAGTGAAACAACCCAGTATCATTTAAGAGAAAATGGAACTGGGTGCCCATTGCTAGAAAAGTTCTCAAGTTCTTTATTCCTTTTACTGAAATAAGTGTTTATAATGATATAAGAATGTATTGATAAATATAGTACTGTGTGATTATCAAGTAAAATATAAAATTGCATATTTATAAATTTGTGAATTTTTAAACTTTATTAAATTTGTGTGGGATTACTATTGTGCTTAGTCACTCAGTCATGTCTGACTCCCATGGACTGTAGCCCACCAGGCTTCTCTCTCCATGGAGATTCTCCAGGCAAGAATACTAGAGTGGTTAGCCATTCTCTTTTCCAGGGGATCTTCCCAGCTCAAGGATCAAACCCAGGTCTCCCACATTGCAAGCAGATACTTTACCACCTGAGCCATCAGGGAAGCCAAGTATTTAGTTGTCTAAAATATTTAGGTGCCCAAAATATTTGAAGACTATTTTAACTTTAAATTTTCACATCTTAACTTTCGTGTATATAATCCTTTAATATACTAGAACTGCCTTCGAGAAAGAGTATACATAGACCCGTGGCAAAATAATATTTTGGAGAGAATATTCCTGTTGTCACTAGATTTGATTCTAAATTGACAGTACTCTTTTTTGATTTGTTTTGTTTTCTGGCCAGTACTGGATATGGAAATTTCTCCTTTCACTTATGAAAGAAAGTACGTGTTATGTCTCTTGTACTCTGTGAAAATGTGCAGCTCTGGCAGTTACCCCGGATGGTTTTGCTGGAGTAATTAAAACACAGATGGAGCTCATTTCTTTCCCAAGTGTTTGATTGGCAGATACTTTGTGATCAACACTTCTTTCAGCTGAACACATCGGCACCATCTGTCTTCAGCTGACTTAGTGACTGGTCGCAGCAGAGTTTCCTAATCATCACATGGGCCACTTTAGATAGCGTATATTTCTCTGGCTGAAGCCATCAGATGATTTATGAAAAAAATTACATACAATATATAAGAATTTTCATGAGGTTGGTGTGCAACTTAATGAAATACTCATAAATATTTTTTGAATCTACTATTCCCTTGCTCTGATTAAAATATTTAAAGCATAACATAAATCACTCATCTTAAAAAGTTGAAATTTCTAGACAAAGTTAGCTGATGGGGCATAGTGAGGTTGTTAGAGATTATTTCAGATCGGGGCCCTGTGTTTTGAACCATCAGTACAAGTACAAGTACTGCTGCTGCTGCTGCTGCTGCTACTAAGTCGCTTCAGTTGTGTCCAACTCTGTGCGACCCCATAGACGGCAGCCCAGCAGCCTTCCCCATCCCTGGGATTCTCCACGGAACACTGGAGTGGGTTGCCATTTCCTTCTCCAGCGTGTGAAAGTGAAAAGTGAAAGCAAAGCTGCTCAGTCGTGTCAGACTCTTTGCGACCCCATGGACTGCAGCCTACCAGGCTCCTCCATCCATGGGAATCTCCAGGCAAGAGTACTGGAGTGGGTGCCATCACCTTCTCCTAGTACAAGTACTAATTACAAATAAAACATACTGTACTATGCTGTCCCCAAACCCAACACAAATAGCACAGAAGGATTTACTAACCGTAGACATTTTTTATATTTATTACTTTTAGGAATAGTTCTTTATTACTGTTGGAAATTACTTCTTTATTTAAATATCAGGATAAGAATTAGATAGAAATTTAGGTTCATTCAGTTTTGTGCAAGTAAGTGGATGTGGGTTGATTATTTTGTGGAAAAGCATACATTCAGGATATTGGAAACATAGAAAGAATGGCTTTTTAACAAGAAGAAAGTGATAATTATTTTATTTATCCTAGAAATATGTTTTGAAATGTATAGTTGTGCAAACATATAGTCTAGAGTTATGAGGAATACACATTTATTATGCATAAAACATGAATTGTCTATATAATTAATTAGTGGAAAACTTTTCTGTCCAAATGGATACGTAGTTATGACTGCCAAGATGGAAAACATGCTATGGAGTACTTACGCGGGAAACTGAATGAATACAACTATTCCCTCCAGAATGTTAGAACAATGAATGAAGGAATTAGATTCAGAAACATTCTGAAGAACCCTGGAATACACTCACTGCCTTTGGTTTCTTTGGAAACACAGTTATGGTAAAGGGCAGGAGTGACTTGGGGCTTTGGCAAGAATTTTAAGATAAATTTATGAAGCTTATCATTCCATGTGAAGTGAAAAATAGGATAAATTTTGAAGGTGAACCAACAGCAAAGAAGGAAAATGATTACGAATGTATAGAAATGTATCATCTCCTAGTGCCAGAAATCTCTAAAGATAAACTTTGAATTAGCTTCTTATTTGTTTGAATATGTAATCACCTCTATTTAAGCTTGAACTTTTCAAGGTAAGGAATGGGATTGGGAAGAAAGAGTTTTAACTTTATTTGAAATGCATTTCAGTTTATTTGGTAAACATTTATCCTAAGATGTCTACATTCTCCTGAGGGGAAGGATACGACTAATTTTCATACAACAGACTAGGATGTGTCCCATAAACAGGGCACCACAGAAGTTCCAATAAGGGAGCTCCCAAATCAAGAGGAGCCCCTGACTACCAGCACATAAATATATACGCTCATTCACTTGGTTCTCCTGCTCTAACTTTCTGTGTCTTCTTCCCCAACCTGTTTCTTCTTTCTGTGACAGTTTTATTGTATCAACATTTGCTGTATAGTTTTGCATTCGTATATACCCTTCTTATATTATGATTGTTTAATATGAATAGAATTGATGTTTTTGAACTGTGGTGTTGGAGAAGACTCTTGAGAGTCCCTTGGACTGCAAGGAGATCCAACCAGTCCATCCTAAAGAACATCAGTCCTGGGTGTTCATTGGAAGGACTGATTTTGAAGCTGAAACTCCAATACTTTGGCCACCTGATGCAAAGAGTTGACTCATTTGAAAAGACCCTGATGCTGGGAAAGATTGAAGGCAGGAGGAGAAGGGGATGACAGAGGATGAGACGGTTGGATAGCATCGCTGACTCAAGGACGTGAGTTTGGGTGGACTCCAGGAGTTGGTGATGGACAGGGAGGCCTGGGGTGCTTGTGGTTCATGGGGTCGAAAAGAGTCGGACACGACTGAGCGACTGAACTGAACTGATATAATATGGATCCCTAGAGAACTCTATCCAGTGTCATTTGGATAATAACTAACATTTATTGAGTACTTACTGTGTATCTGGGTTTCCCTGGTGGCTCAGCTGGTAAAGAATCCTCCTGCAGGAGGAGACCTGGGTTCAGTCCCTGGGTTGGGAAGATCCCCTGGAGAAGGGAAAGGCTGCTTAGCGCAGTATTCTGGCCTGGAGAATTCCATGGCCTGTATAGTCCATGGGGTTGCAAAGAGTTGGACACAACTGAGCGATTTTCACTTCACTTCACTACTTTGTGTCTGATGCTTTTCAAAATATATCCTCATTTCCTCCTCAGCTTATTTTGCAAATGAGGAAACTACCTAAAATAACTCACTTAAATCCGTAGAAGGGTTGGGGTTCCTCTAGACAGACTGACTTCAGATGAGTGGGGTTCCAGTGCTGTTTCAACCCACGCAGCTCCTAGAATTGCCCTGAGTGTAAAGAGTTAAGTGTCCCCTCTACCCCCAACCCTGCTGGATTAAACCCACGAAAGGGGCCACAGAGGCTGAGAAAGACAGCTTCCAGGGGAGACATTAAAACAAAAAGGGGTCCAGGAGCTGAGAAGGGCAGGTACAGTCCAGAGAGGCTGGGTGGGGAGAGCCTGTTTATACTCAGCTTCCCTGGCACAGCTCCCACTGCTGGTACACAAACTGCCTGCCAGACTTGCCCATCAGCTCCTGCCATCTCATGCCACTCTGTGCCCCTCTAACCTGTGTCTATGGGCTTCCCTGGTGGCTCAGAGGATAAAGCGTCTGCCCATAATGCAGGACACCCGGGTTCAATCCCTGGGTCAGGAAGATCCCCCCGAGAAGGCAATGGCAACCCACTCCTGCACTCTTGCCTGGAAAGTCCACGGACAGAGGAGCCTGGCAGGCTACAGTCCTTGGGGTTGCAAAGAGTGGGACATGACTGAGCGACTTCACTTTCTTTCACTTTTTGCCTATGTCTATTCTGAAGGCCAATGGGCAGCTGAGAGACAGGTAAGGAAGAATATTCCCAAGTGGAACACAAGTTTCCCTTCATTAATTTTTTTCCCAATAAAAGGATTTCTAAACACCCGGACTAGGTATGGAATAAGATGTCCAAAACTGAACCTCCTCCTTCAAATATGATAGAAGGTGCACAGGTCTGAGAGGGCGTTTCCCTGTCTCAGTCCCAGGTCTTATATTAACTTTCTCTGGTTTCTTTATTTCCTTATGGGAAAGGAGGGAACTGGGTTAAAAGTTCTAGAGTCCCTACCAATTCTGAAAACAACATTGCTGGTGATAAGGGACTAATAGTCTATCCGAGCAGACATAAGAAATGCATGTAAACAGTTAAATATAGGGAAGAGCTGACATCTGTTGAAAGAAATAAAAATAGAGGTGGCCCATGCGGATGTGGAGATTGATTGGAGTGGAAGTTGCTTGCTGATATGGTGGTTACTCATCAAAGTGTATATCTAAAGTGTGCATTAGAAATAAAGCACACTCAAAAATAAAGCAAAGCAAAAAAATATATAATGATACACAAGGGCTAAAAGTTCTTGAGAGGTGCTACATTAGGAAGCTGGTCTAAGCCCAGTAACAGAGGCTGGTTTATATGTGTAAACTATTATTTTGCTTCCTTAAATATTTCTGTTTCATGAAGTACCTTTGAGATTTTTTGATTTTTCTTTTTCCTTTTAAAAGACTTTTAAAAATTGCATCACATTTTTCTTTGTCCTTCCTTTTTTCTTTTTTTCAAATGAGCTGCTGCCATTTCTTCAGATGACCCTTCTTAGTTTCTTTTTTAAAATCTGGCAGTGACTGTGTGAAGCTTATACATCTAGACAGTTCTTGGCACATAGTTGACACTTCATAAATATTAGTTACACAGAACCCTTGAGTTTATTTCACTGTTTGTGCTTCAGCATGTTACATGTTTTTCTGTTTAATCAATTAAAAATTCATCTACTTTTTTTTATCCTTTTTGTATAGAGATATGTTTGTATCCTTTTGAGTATTCATTAAAATTTTTCCTTGGTTCTTTCTTATTTGAAAATTCTTGTCTTTGTTAAAATCTTAAACAGTTATTTTACTGCCTCCTGTCACCCTGGTGGTCAACTAATTTATCCAGGGATGCAGAGAGCAAATTAAGAGTGATGGTGCCAGGAGGGCCCAAAACAGTGGCATAGGTGTGAGGAATCGGGATGTGGCAGATGAAACTGAGGTGGGCAGGGTGGACCGGGGTTTGGTCCTGGAAGGCAGTGCCTGACTTCCCATTCTCCAGCCGGTACAGGTAGGCTGGATCCATTTCCTTAGGCAGGCAAGAACGAGGAGGACTGAGGCTCAGTAACTTACGTGATTATAACCCTGGCTCCCAGGAGAGCTAACTCCAAGCTGCCCAAAGGGTTTAGTGGTTTAATTTGTACTGGTTTTGATAATTAGGGGTATCTAACCTAAGAGTGTTGATAGAGCACAAAGAGGCAGTGATAGTAGTGGTGTCTTGGAGAAGGCAATGGCAGGCCCCTCCAGTGCTCTTGCCTGGAGAATCCCAGGGACGGAGGAGCCTGGTGGGCTGCAGTCCATGGGGTCGCTAAGAGTCAGACACGACTGAGCGACTTCACTTTCACTTTTCACTTTCATGCATTAGAGAAGGAAATGGCATCCCACTCCAGCACTCTTGCCTGGAGAATCCCATGGATGGAGGAGCCTGGTAGGCTGCAGTCCGTGGGGTCACTAAGAGTCGGCCACGACTGAAGTGACTTAGCAGCAGCAGCAGCAGTAGTGGTGTCTAAAGTCATGGGAATAAAGGGATGGGATTAGAAAACTTTATAAAGAAGACAAACATGTTGCCAGTGTTCTTTGTACAGTATCATTCCAAATTCTCGATTCTTTATAGTATAGTTTGATGGGAGGCCAGATTAGATTCTAAGCCTCAAGATTAATGAATTCCCAACGGACATTAACACAAGTTCTCTCAAATGAAGAGAAACAGAGCATCACTTACATTTTTAAAGAATCCTGGAATATTAAAATCTGAATGCCAAAGTTAGATTACAGAACTGCAACATATTATAAATGTTTACATTAAATTCGTTAGACTCCTGTTAACATGGTTACAAAGTACAGTGCCTGGATATGTAATGGAATTTGAGGATAACACTAGAAATCCGAATTTATGATTTCCTCCTAGCCAATTGCTTGCTCTTTTCCCACTGCCAATCTTACAAAATTTCTGAATAATGAATATTTAAAATTTTCCAAATAGATGTGATAGAAGTTATTTTTATAGAATTGTACAATATTTAGAACCAAAACGTTCTCAAAAGTTATCTCTTTGAAATAGAAAAATTGAGGAAGAGAATTGAATGAAGGTTAGAGTCACAGAGAAGACAGAGAAAATATTTTTAAAAAGCTACTCAGAAGAATTCCTAGATCCTCTACATTTAAAAATTTTATCACCAAAGCGGATAATTTTAACAGTATCACAGTTTGTTAAAGGCATGAATAAAATAACAATGTTTGCTTAGCAATGGTGAGTTGAAATAGAGTCACAAATTGCTATAAAGTCCTACTACACTTGAAGGAAGAAAAGTTACAAGAGAATTAAAATAATTTTTTAAAACAAAGTAGGGATGAATGGTATATTACACCCCCAATATTAAAAAGTACTAATCTGAGGTTAAAATATTTTTTCTCCTTAATAGGTTGCATTTTGAGTATCTGATTCTCATGTTGACCTTGGGTGGGCAGTAATTAGACATGCAAGACTGAGCAACGGATTGGTTCAGCCTTCTTGCATCTGTGCCTCACTTCCTGGAAGGAACACTGGAGCAGATGTCAAGCTACAGTCAGGGTGAGCAATTAAAATCAAGTAATCTTAGGGCACCCTGGACTAAGATTTATAGAGTTTGGATCCTCTCTTTCCCGTGGGCCTGTTTTCTGAAAAATGGGTATGAAGGATGAAATGGAAAATAACCTAGATGGAATCTCTGAACTCTGGTGGTCCTGAGGTTAAGTTTACTATAAACCCTAAGATCCCATGCTTACTCACTTTTAATGGACCTGTCCTCACGTTTAGTTTGTAAAGCAGTTTCTGGCCTTGTGATAACACAGCCGCAGGAAGGCACTGACTGTATCTCGGAGACTCTGACCATGCAAAAGTTATCAGCTCCACCTCCTTCTCTCTCAAGGAGGCATGAACTTTCATTATTCTCTCTCTTTTGTGTGTGTTTCTAGTTGACGAAGCCTTAAGTTAGTTTTACTTAACAGTTATTGTATTGTGGTTAGGAGCACTGGAAACATTTAAAATGACATTTGGTTTGTTAAAACCCCACAAAGCTAGCAGATGGTTGAGGGAGGCAGCACTCAGGATGCCACTTGATCCTTAATTCAAGACCATACTGGCTGCTGCATCTGGAAGAAGAGCTGTGCCAAGAACACTGCTGTTGAATGAGACTCTGTTATTCATAAATATTTAGGGAAAATCAGAAGCAAGTGTTCATGAGCATAGTTCGTTTCAGTTCAGTTCAGACGCTCAGTCGTGTCCGACTCTTTGCGACCCCATGGACTGCAGCATGCCAGGCCTCCCTGTTCACCACCAACTCCCAGAGTTTACTCAAACTCATGTCCATCAAGTCGGTGATTCCATGCAACCATCTTATCCTCTGTCGTCCCCTTCTCCTCCTGCCTTCAATCTTTCCCAGTATCATGGTCTTTTCTAATGAGTCAGTTCTTCAAATCACGTGGCCAAAGTATCCCTGTTCACCACCAACTCCCAGAGTTTACTCAAACTCATGTCCATCAAGTCGGTGATTCCATGCAACCATCTTATCCTCTGTCGTCCCCTTCTCCTCCTGCCTTCAATCTTTCCCAGTATCATGGTCTTTTCTAATGAGTCAGTTCTTCAAATCACGTGGCCAAAGTATTGGAGCTTCAGCTTCAGCATCAATCCTTCCAATGAATATTCAGGACTGATTTCCTTAAACCTCCTAGAAGAAAATATAGGCAGACCAAGATGTGTATAAGAGACAGGTACACAATGTGTGTTAGTCACTTAGTCGTGGCCAACTCTGCTTCCCCATGGATTGTAGCCTGCCAGGCTCCTCCGTCTATGAAATTCTCCAGGCAAGAATGCTGGAGTGGGTTGCCACTTCCTTCTCCAGGGTATCTTCTTGACCCAGGGATTGAACCCGGGTCTCCTGCATTGTAGACAGTTTCCTTACGATCTGAACTATAGGGAAATCCCATGTACACAATGTTACATTTAAAATAGATAACCAACAAGAATCTATTGTATAGCACATGGAACTCTGCTTGATACTATCATAATTTGAAAAGGAATAGATACATATACATGTATAAATGAATCACTTTGCTATATACCTAAACCTAACACATTATTCATCAACTGCACTTTAATATAAAATAAAAATTCTAAAAAAACCGCTTAATTTTGTGCAACTGAAAGCTGACCTAGTAGAAAATTTCTAAGAAGATAGTTAAAAAAAAAAGCAAACAAAAAAAATAAAGGTGAATTCATGTGACAAAGAAGATATCTATTTTGAGGAATATAGGTAAATGTTATGAAATGGATCAGATGGTTAGAATGGCAACTTATGAAACCTAGCAAGTTTTGTGGACTTATGGAATACACTCCAGTATTTATCACAAGGATGTAAGTGTGTGTAGTGTGACCTGAGAGGTCTAAAAGTTGCTGTAACAGTTTGGTTTTGCCAAATATTCAATGGCATGCTTTTAAGTTCAACAAAGCTTCATCTGGGCATTGTGAAACTGCAAATTTCATGGAGCTACCCAAAATTGAAGTCAGCAAATTAACTGACACATAAGTGTGATTATGGGAAAATCATTTAAAAGAAAATTACCCTGAAATTTATTTTGAGTAGACCCAACCAAGACTTTCTCAGTAGACCAATAGAAAACTCTAATTTATTTTTATTTTATATATACAATGAGCAATTTTTATTAGATATGATTATATGCTAATTAATATAATTATTTTATGTTATACTTCATTGATAGCCTAATAAAGTTAAGTTTTTAAAAAATTCTCAAGACTTAAGAAAGAAGAAAAAAGTTGAGTGCTGGGTAGACTAGGCAACTCTTTAGGAGCATTGCTGCAAAAGAGAGCAGATAAATCAAAAGCTTGAGGGTCAATGGGGGTAAAAAAAAAAGTATTTTTCTTGCAATAAGAGAGAAAATACCTTATTTGTATTCTGATTCATTTGGTCAAATAGAGAAGGGAAAATGGTAAAGAAAAAGGGGAGATCTACTTGAGAAATATACTTGACTTGGTATCACAGGATAATATTCATTTATAAGTAAAAGGGATTGTCATGCACATGAGCAGGAAGAGTTCAACTGTAGTAGTAAGAGGAAAGATAAGTGGGTGGTTTGGAAAGATGGCTGAAGGAAATGCTCTTTTAGTCGTGTCTATCACTTCCTTGAAGTAGAAAGTCAGGTCATCTATTGAGAGAGACGATTGAGGAGTGATGTCACAAAATTTAGAAGAGAAAACTGTGATAATCAATTAGAAGAGTGGCAGAGGCAATGGATTAGAGGAATAAACCCTGGTTGCCTTGCCATACCAGTGATCTTGTGATGTTCCCTTCAGTTCAGTTGCTCATTTCAGATTTTTTGAGAACCCATGGACTGCACCATGCCAGGTTTCCCTGTCCATCCCCAGCACCCAGAGCTTACTCTGACTCATGTCCATTGAATCAGTGATGACATCCAACCATCTCATCCTCTGTCATCCCTTTCTCCTCCTGCCTTCAATCTTTCCCAGCATCAGGGTCTTTTCAAATGAGTCAGTTCTTCCCATCAGGCAGCCAAGTATTGGAGTTTCAGCATCAGTCCTTCAGATAAATATTTAGAATTGATTTCCTTTAGGATGGACTGGTTGACTCTCCTTGCAATCCNCTTTCTCCTCCTGCCTTCAATCTTTCCCAGCATCAGGGTCTTTTCAAATGAGTCAGTTCTTCCCATCAGGCAGCCAAGTATTGGAGTTTCAGCATCAGTCCTTCAGATAAATATTTAGAATTGATTTCCTTTAGGATGGACTGGTTGACTCTCCTTGCAATCCATGGGACTCTCAAGAGTCTTTTCCAACACCAGAGTTCAAAAGTATCAATTCTTCAGAGCTCAGCTTTCTTTCTAGTCCAGCTCTCACATACATACATGACTACTGGAAAAACCATAAAGTAATGTCTCTGCTTTTTAATATGCTGTCTAGGTTGGCCATAGCTTTTCTTGCAAGGAGAAAGTGTATTTTAATTTCATGGCTGCAGTCACAATCTGCAGTGATTTTGGAGCCCCCCCCCCAAAAAAAAAGTCTCTCACTATTTCCATTGTTTCCCCATCTATTTGCCATGAAGTGATGGGGCCAGAGGCCATGATCTTAGCTTTCTGAATGTTGAGTTCTCAGCCAGCTTTTTCACTTTCCCCTTTCACTTTCATCAAGAGGCTCTTTAGTTCTTCTTTGCTTTCTGCCATAAGGGTGGTGCCACCTGCATATCTGAGGTTATTGATATTTGTCCAGGCAATCTTGATTCTAGCTTGTGCTTCATCTAGCCCAGCATTTTGTATGATGTACTTGGCTATAANGACCTGGGTTCAATCCCTGGGTTGGGAAGATCCCCTGGAGAAGGGCATGGCAACCCACTCCAATATTCTTCACTGGAGAATTCCATGGACAGAGGAGCCTGGAGTATACAGTCCATGGGGTCTCAAAAGAGTCAGAAACAACTGAGCGACTAAGCATAGCACAGTATTTATTCATATAACATTTTAATAAACCTATGGAGAATACGCTTTTATAATGTAAATTTTATAGCTCTGTGGCTTTATTTTATTCATTCGGTGTACATATGGAAGTTTTTATTTGTAATAGTCCCTGAAATAGTCATTATGTGTTTAAACCCCTCACACCAAAAGTAGAATCTCCAAGTTTTTGTCTTTAAATATTTCCCCAGTGCTTACAATATTAAAAAGCTTAGTATAATTAATTGGTAGCATGTATAACTGTGATAGCTGGCATCTGGTGACTTTTCCTGATACTCTTTTTGTTCTTTTATTATAACCACTCCATTTGTGAAATTTTTTATGCTTCCTGCTTAATACTTGCTAAGAATTATTTTTTCCCCCCAGTGAGGTAAAGAAAGAGGTTTCAAAGCAATGTTAAATACAGGTGACAGCGTTTCCTAATTAGTTTTATGAGTGCAGAAATAAATCACTTAAAAATTCATGTGCTCCTTTGACCTCATTTTTTTCATCTTAAGGAATGTAAACTTTCTGGAGTAAGGATTCTCTGAAGACATTTTTGTGTTTTAACCCATGTAGTTAGCATATTGTTGCAAGATCTGAAGACCCATGTCTAGATGCCAAATTGGATTTCAGAGACCCTGAAGGATACTGATTGGTCAGGAAATAGGAAGTCATCCACTCCTGAGGTCGGCCCCCAGTTTGAGGATGGGGTCCCACTGTGAGGATGTTCTAAGATGGAAAAGAGTTGCAACTGGAGAGGAAAGGCCTTTTTAATGAGCATCAGTGCTCAGTGGCAGACCTGCTGACTCCCGACCTGTAATGTGTCATCCTTGCATGGAAATGACCAGGAAGAAAAAGAACCTTAATTTAAGCCCTTTTCATATATGTGCTTTCGTTGGCTTATAGTTTTATTCTCATCATCAAACATTTCCTTTCAGAACTCCTTAGAAGAAATTGTGGGTAGTGGATCTCCCTAGACATGAGTGGTTTTGGATTCTCTAATAAAGTCATCTTTCCTTCAGGATTTCAAGTTTTAGATCTATGCTTGGGGTGGGAAAGTAAATGTTACCCAAATCAAATAAACTGTGGAAAATTCTGAAAGAGATAGGAATACCAGACCACCTGACCTGCCTCTTGAGAAACCTGTATGCAGGTCAGGAAGCAACAGTTAGAACTGGACATGGAACAACAGACTGGTTCCAAATAGGAAAAGGAGTACGTCAAGGCTGTATATTGTCACCCTGCTTATTTAACTTATATGCAGAGTACATCATGAGAAACACTGGACTGGAAGAAACACAAGCTGGAATCAAGATTGCTGGGAGAAATATCAAT
>SJYX01018611.1:7726-18472 GCA_006410675.1 Oreotragus oreotragus | reverse complement strand
GCCCAGAAGAAAGTACCAGTGACCCCACAAGAGACTGACCCAAACTTGCCTGTGAGTGTCCAGGAGTCTCCAATGAAGGTGTTGATCAGTTGTGGCCTGCTGCAGAGTCATGGGCACTGAGTACAGCAGTGCATGTATGGGACCTTTTGAAGAAGGTCACCATTATCTTCATTACCTCCACCATACTTTGGCCTTAGGCCAAACAACAGGGAGGGAACACAGCTCTGCCCATCAGAACAAGATCCAGTTTCCCCCTCAGTCAGTCTCTCTCATCAGGAAGATTCCATAAGCCTCTTATCCTTATGTATCAGAGGGCAGATAGAATGAAAACCACAATCACAGAAAACTAACCAAACTGATCACATGGACCACAGCCTGGTCTAACTCAATGGAACTATGATCCATGCTGTGTAGGGCCACCCAAGACAGATGGGTCATGGTGGAGAGTTCTGACAAAACGTGGTCCATTAGAGAAGGGAATGGCAAACCACTTCAGTAGTCTTGCCTTGAGAATCCCATGAACAATATGTTAATGGTGACCTATTTAAATAGAAAGAACTCTGATTTTTAACAAGTTTATTCTTTAGCCACACAGCTGCATGGACACAGTTGTGGGCTAGGCAGAATACTGGATTTATCCAAATTTGTTATTTGGTTAAGGGTGTGCACATTTGAATGGATTTGACTTAATATGTGGCAGCCTATCAAGCAAGAGTTGAATTTCTGTTGAGAGCAAAGAAACCAGAGACATTTGTGGGAACTAGAGAAAGTATTTTGAGTAGTGGCTACTATACAATGCTGAAATGTTGCCAGCTAACCAGGAACTGGAGGAAGAGAAGTGAATGAGCTTAATGGTATGGTAGGAATTATATATGACCTCAAGTCAGTAAATTAGGGTAGAATTTGTGACAGCATCTAAGTGGATATATGGTAATTTAGACAGAAGCCAATGTATTATTAATCTTAGGATCTTTTGTTAACAGGAATATAAAAGCATACTTATTTCATGGATCATAGAGGCAATATGTCAGTCATCCAAGCAATTTTCAAAACTGGCCTAGCTACAACTAGTCGATTCAGGAGTGGTTAATTAGAAATATTTCTGGAAAAGCAACATAAAAGACATAATTCTGCCATCTAGCCCTCATCTCTCCTTTCCCACAATGGTTGCCCTTAGTGAAGAAGAAATTTAAAGTAGAAGAAGAATTAATTTTCTCTACCCTTAGAGATTGCAGCACATGCTTAAGGGACTATGTATGCTGGAATAACAAGCTTAATATGATGATTAAAGGTGATGCAGGTGCCAGTGAGTCACATGAGGAAAGAAATAGTCCAGATTCTCCTTTCACGAAATGTCATCCAGACAAGATTTGGAATTCCTATTAAATAAGTTTTTCAATACATTATTTTTTGTATAAGGATGTGAGTTACCATAAAAATAATTCAGTGTTATTACTTGTCCATGTCAAGAAGATCATATATTTACAGGGTAGATTCCAGAAAAGATCGAGGGAATAATTACAGTTTACTGAGGATAGTGTTTTGTTTTGCTGCAGCAAGAACAACAGTAATGCTTTTACAGGTGATGCCACTGAGATCAAGAAAGAAAACAAATTTATAGGGTCACATAGTAAGTGGATGAGTATGAATTAAATCTCATCTTGTAGAGTTTGCCCTCTTGAGTTACTAAGGAAGTAAATATTAACCTGGTCCCTCAGAATGTACTGTCTACGTAAGGAAGGATTGAAGTGCAGAGTGAATCTGACCTCTCTAGTATAAAGGTGCACGAGTACTGACTTCCTTCCTTCAGAAGTCACGGGTTCTGGGGAGGGATCATAACAAGGTCAGGCTCCCACCTGAAGATGCTGCTGCGCAGCCAAATAGGAGTCTCAGACACTTTACAGGCCCTATGTAGGAAGATGAAAGAATTATAACAGACATCTTAAACTCAGAACTCTTTCTGACTGCCAAGCAACCTATAATAATGATACTGCATTGTGTATTTGACCCTGCACATTTCATAACTACTCAAATATTTCTAAATGCTTCTTGTGATGCAGAACAAGTACTTAGTGGTTGTGCTAATATATGAGAACAAATGATAAGAATCAGTGCTCCAGAAAAAGGACTAGAGCATTTCAATTTATGAAAGATTCAAAGTCAAGGCAAGACATGATCTCAAAGAAGAAAATGAGGGAAGAGAAAGTTTTTCCTAATTCTCAGGGGAAAATTACCTAACTTTTAGAGGGATAAAAGATAAGCAGGATGAATGAACTTTAACATTGAAGTGTCTGGATTGTATTAATAAAAAAAAACAGTGTAGATTTTTTTCTTACTTCCTGCTCCTCGCAGTATGCATTAAAGCACAATTCCTACTAAAATACCAACAGTATTCTGTGTAGATGTATCTAATTTAGTTACTTATTTAAAAGAAAAATCAAGGAATCCAAAAAAAGTTTGAAAAAGAAAAAATTGAAAGAATTATGCTATCCAATTTTAAGAATTAACATAGCTAAGTTAAAAAAAAAGAAAATAAAATGTACTTTTGGCATGGTTAAGGACATATGAATTAAAGGAACAGAATCAAGACGCCAGAAACTGATGCACCCAGAAACAGTCAGCTAATTTTAGACAAGTCTGTCAAAACAAATAAGTGGAATAGAAATGATCTTATCAACAAATGATATTGGATAATTACAAACCAAACCTAAATTTCACATCTTATTCAAAGCTTACTCAACAAAGACTGCAAGACTACACAATGTTAGAATGATAGTCTCTTCAATAAATGGCTCTGGGAAAACTGTATAGCTATGTGTAAATGAAATTAGATTATTGTTTAACATGATACACAAAAATAAGCTCAAAATAGATTGAAGACCTGAATGTGAGATCAGACACTGTAAACCTCCTAGAAGAAAATATAGGCAGACCACTCTCTGACATAAATCATACCAAGATCTTTTTTGTCTCTCAGAAAAAGGAAATAAAAACAAGAATAAACAAATGGGACCTCAGTTCAGTTCAGTTCAGTTCACTCACTCAATCATGTCTGACTTTTCTGGCCTCAAGAACTGCATCACTCCAGGCCTCCCTGTCCATCACAAACTCCTGGAGTTCACTCAAACTCATGCCCATTGAGTCGGTGATGTCATCCACCCATCTCATCCTCTATCATCCCCTTCTTCTCCTGCCCCCAATCCCTCTCAGCATCAGAGTCTTTTCCAATAAGTCAACTCTTCGAATGAGGTGGCCAAAGTACTGGAGTTTCAGCTTTAGCATCAGTCCTTCCAATGAACATCCAGGGCTGATCTCCTTTAGAATGGACTGGTTGGGTCTCATTGCAGTCCAAGGGACTCTCAAGAGTCTCCTCCAACACCACAGTTCAAAAGCATCAGTTCTTTGGCACTCAGCTTTCTTCACAGTCCAGCTCCCATACATGGCTACTGGATAAACCATAGCCTTGACTAGATGAACACTTGTTGGCAAAGTAATGTCTCTGCTTTTGAATATGTTATCTATATTGGTCATAATTTTCTTCCAAGGACTAAGCGTCTTTTAATTTCATGGCTGACAGAATGTGGTCCACTGGAGAAGGGAATGACAAACCACTTCAATGTTTTTGCCTTGAGAACCCCATGAACAGTATGAAAAGGCAAAATGACAGGAGGAACTCCCTAGGTCGGTAGGTGCCCAATATGCTACTGGAGAACAGTGGAGAAATAACTCCAGAAAGAATGAAG
Organism: Oreotragus oreotragus; assembly: GCA_006410675.1. Classification (NCBI taxonomy): domain Eukaryota; kingdom Metazoa; phylum Chordata; class Mammalia; order Artiodactyla; family Bovidae; genus Oreotragus; species Oreotragus oreotragus. The sequence goes on along the minus strand of SJYX01018611.1, from coordinate 14,729 downwards.
GGATGGAGCCAAAGCAAAAACAACACCCAGTTGTGGATGGGACTGGTGATAGAAGCAAGGTCTGATGGTGTAAAGAGCAATATTGCATAGGAACCTGGATTGTTAGGTCCATGAATCAAGGCAAATTAGAAGTAGTCAAACAGGAGATGGCAAGAGTGAACGTCAACATTCTCGGAATCAGCTAACTAAAATGGACTGGAATGGGTGAATTTAATTCAGATGGCCATTATATGTACTACTGTGGGCAGGAATCCCTTAGAATTCCCTTAGAATTTGTAGCCATCATGGTGAACAAAAGAGTCTGAAATGCAGTATTTGGATGCAATCTCAAAAACGACAGAATGATCTCTGTTCGTTTCCAAGGCAAACCATTCAATATCACAGTAATCCAAGTCTATGCCCCAACCAGTAATGCTGAAGAAGCTGAAGTTGAACGGTTCTATAAAGACTTACAAGAACTTTTAGAACTAACACCCAAATGGGACCTTCTTAAACTTAAAATCTTGTGCACAGCAAAGGAAACAATAAACAAAACAAAATTTACTTCCATATTTGGAGAAAATATTTGCAAATGATGTGACCAACAAGGGATTAGTCTCCAAAATATATGAACAGCTCATGAAGCTCAACATCATCAAAACAAAAAGCCCAATCCAAAAATGAGCAGAAGACCTAAACAAACATTTCTCCAAAGACATACAGATGGCCAAAAGGCACATGAAAAAAAAGATGTTCAACATCACTAATCACTAATTATAAGAGAAATGCAAATCAAAACTACAGTGAGATATCACCTCCTAGCAGTCAAAATGGCTACCATCAAAAAATCCACAAACAATAAATGCTAGAGAGGGTGGGAAGAGAACAGAACCTTCCTACATTGTTAATAGGTATGGAAATTGGTACAGCCACTCTGGAGAACAGTGTGGAGATTATTTAATAAACTAAAAATAGAACTACCATATTACCTATCAGTCCTGCTCCTGGGCATATAACCAAAAGAAAACATGGCCCAAAAGTAAGCATGCACCCCAATATTCATTGTAGCACTGTTTACAATAGCCAAGAAATGGAAGAAACCTAAATTGATCAACAGAGGAATAGATAAAAAAGATGTGATACATATATTCAATGGAACATTACACAGTCATCAAAAAAGAGTAAAATAATGTAATTTGCAGCAACATAGATGGATCTAGAGACTGTCATAATGAGTGAAGTAAGTCAGAAAAGGAGAAATATCTTATGACATCCCTTGTATATAGAACCTAAAAAGACATGATACAAATGAGCTTATTTACAAAAGAGAAATAGACTCATAGACTTAGAGAAAAAACTTGTGATTTCCAGGGGGTAAAAAGAGGGGGAAGAAGAGATAGTTAGGAAGTTTGGGATGGACAGGTACACACTGCTATGCTTAAAATGGATACCAACAAGGAACTATGTATAGCACAAGGAACACTGCGCACTGTCATGTCGCAGCCTGGACAGGAGGGGAGTTCAGGGAAGAATGCATACATGTATGTGTATGACTGAGCTAATTTGCTTTCTGCCTAAAACTATCACAACACTGCTAATCAGCTATTTGTTGTTGCTTAGTTGCTTCGTCATATCCAGGTTTTTGTGACCCCACGGACTGCAGCCCACCAGGCTCCTCTGTCCGTGGGGTTTCCCAAACAAGAGGATACTGAAGTGTGTTGTCATTTCCTTCTCTAGGGAATCTTCCTGAACTAGGGATCAAACCCATGTCTCCTGCATTGGCAGGTGACTCTTTAGCACTGAATTGTCCAGAAAGCCCATGCAAAATAAAAAGTCTAATAAAAAATAACTTAAAAAAAGCAAAAACAACAATAACAAAGGAAAACAAACCTTAACCAAATGCATAACAGACTTAAATGTAAAACAAAAGAAAAAAAATAGAAGTGTAAGGGAAAAAACATTGGTACCTAAGGTAAAGTTAAAAAACAAAACAAAACAAACAAACAAACAAAAAAAAACACCTCTTACTCAAGACGCCAAAGGCATGACCAATAAAAATTTTAAAATATATAAACTAACTTACTTAAAACTAAAAGGTTTTGTTCTTCATAAAGAATATGTTAAGTAGATTAAAGACAATGCAAACTGTGGCAAATTATTTGCAAATCACATATGACAGATGATTTCGTTTCATAGTATGCAAGTAACTTTGTATTAATAGGAATTGCTTAAAATTATAGATCAATCGATATAGATCAAACTGAGGAGAGTTGACAGTTACTAGTTTAACATCTCAATTCACAAACATATTCTATCTCTCCATTTACTTAGATTTTCCTGGATTTTTTTCATTAGATATTAATATTTTTTGACATTCTGCTACTATACATGTTTGAATATACTTATACCTGCATACTTCATTATTTAGGGTGAGTGATAACTAAAGTTTCTGTGTTTTCAAATTTGGTTTTTCCTTGTATTTTTAAGTATATAGAAAAAAAACTGCTTTTAGTTGTTGACTATGTGTCCTGAAACCTTGCCTAACTTAATTTGTCAAGGACTCTAGAATCATTTTTGTCAGATTCCTTGGTATTTTCTATGTAAATAACTATGTCTCCTGAAACTAGTGGAGCCTCTGGATAAGGGTGAAAGAGGAGAGTGAAAAAGTTTGTTTGAAACTCAGCATTCAAAACACTAAAGTGTTGACAATGGGTCATATCAATGCATGTTAAATAGAAGGGGAAAAAGCAGAACCAGTGGCAGATTTTTCTCTTCTTGGGCTCTAAAATCACTGCAGATGGTGACTGATGCCATGAAATTAAAAGATGTTTGCTTCTTGGAAAGTAAGCTTTGGCAAACCTAGATAGTGTATTAAAAAGCAGAGACATCACTTTACTGACAAAAGTCCATATAGTCAAAGAGATGGTTTTTCCAGTAGTCATGTACAGATGTGAGGAATGGATCATAAAAAAGGCTGAGTGCTGAAGAATTTGTTTTTGAACTGTGGTGTTGGAGAAGACGATTCAGAGTCCCTTGGACTGCAAGGAGATCAAACCAGTCAGTCTTAAAGGAAATCAATATGGAATATTCTTTGGAAGGACTGATGCTGAAGCTGAAGCTCCAATACTTTGGCCAACTGATGCAAAGAATTGACTCATTAGAAAAGACCCTGATGCTAGGAAAGATTGAAGGCAGGAGGAGAAGGGGATGACAGAGGATAAGATGGTTACATGGCATCACTGGTTCAATGGATGTGAGTTTGAACAAGCTCTGGAATATGGTGAAAGGCAGGGAAGTCCGGAATGCTGCAGTCTATGGGGTTCCAGGGTCAAATATGACTGAGTTACTGAACAACAATGCATACTTAGGAAGAGGAATCAAACTAAAGAGACTATATTAAATATTATCTTCATGGTTACTCAAAGTAGTACCATAATAGCTACATTGTCAAATTTGGTTTTTAAATAAAGTTTTGCACAACCCTCCTAAAATTCTTAGTTCTCATTGTAACATAGTATGTTGTCTTCCTGCTCCTTTCAGTTCTTTTTTCTCTATATATCCAGAATTTTCAAGCTGATCCCTCAACTCCTAGCCCCATCATCTACCTGATAAAACAGGCTGAAATAGCACGATTCCCTAACGGTAAATAAAGACCAGGTAAGGAACAGTCTTCAATTTGTATATGATCATTAAGATAATCATAGAGGAACTAGGCTCTAAAGAAGTGCATATTTAAGTGAGACCATCAAATCATTTGGCTTTTTGTTTTTGCTGTTCATTCATGCTGCTTGCTCAGTCGCCAAGTCAGGTCTTACTCTTTGAGATCCCATGTACTGTAGCCCTCCAGGCTCCTCTGTCCATGGAATTTTCCAGGTAAGAACCCTGGAGTGGGTAGCCATTTCCTTCTCTACTGGTCTTCATTCACATCAGCTTTATTTTTAGCCAAGAAGTAGTCTGAATTTAATTCTATCATTCTTCCAGAAAAGCAGTTTTCCTTCCAAATTCAGTTTCTATAGTGCTTTAGGCAAAAGTCAGCGATTACATCTCTTCCAATCTATTGTAATAGACAGTCTACTGTAATAATGTATTTCTAATGTAAATATCATCACCATTTAAATAATTACATATTTTTAAGTTTCACAAAAATTTTTGGTCATTGATGTTATGTTGAACTGGCAAAACTCAGTAGTTTTATCTGGGCGATATATACTGTATCTCAAAGATTAGGAAACATTAAGCTAGAAGAAAGCTCAACATATCACCTTAACCAGCTCTGGCATTTGAGGCAGTCGAAGAGAACATTGTAGATGACTACCTAAATTTGCACCATCCTGCTGTTGTTGTCACTAAACATGTCTAACTCTTTGTGACCACATGGACTGCAGCAAGCCAGGCTTCCCTGTCCTTCATTATTTCCCAAAGTTTGCTGAAATTCACATCCATTGAGTTGGTAATGCCATCCAACCATCTCATCCTCTGTTATTCCCTTCTACTCCTGCCCTCAATCTTTGCCAGCATCAGTGTCTTTTTCAATGAGTTGGCTCTTCACATCAGGTGTCTGAAGTATCTGTTTGGTCTTTGGTGCTTAGGGAAATTTATCCCTTGATAGGTCTTTCTTTTTATTTTCTTGTTTTCTGTTCTGTTTTGTATTTTGTGAAGAACGTGGGCCTAATATTATTCTTCAATAATGTTCTTCAGTCAGCAGAGATTGGTCCATGAATAGATATAGTCCAACACAATAAATGAGATATAAGAAACTTTCCTCCATATTAAAATAATTAATAGTGCTAGTGTCTGAATATTTATGTACCCCCAAAATTCACAGGCTAAAATCTTACCCTTTAAGGTCATAGAATTAGGAGGTCAAATCTTTGGAAAATGATTAACACATTTGGATGATGTCCTTATAAGAAAGCCCAGGAGAGTTCCACTTCCCCTCTCTCCATGTGAAGACACAGCAGGAAGCTGCCATACTTGTATGAACCAGGAAGTCAACTTTATCAAATCTCCTCATCTTGTTCTTGGACTTCCAACATTTAGAGCTATGAGAAATAAGTTTCTGTTGTTTATAATTCACCCAGTTTACAATATTTTGTTATAGCAATCTAAATGCACTACGACAAACAGTCTTAAAACCATGAATGAAAACCTGGGCCTGTCTCACCCCAATAAACATCCCATAATTATGAGTAGAATTAGGGCATAAAGCCAGTGTTGTAGATGAAAACATAAAACTATGAGAAGAGCTTGAAGATGAAACACTGACCAGTCACAGCTTCAGTCATCACTCTAGACTGTCTCTCTTCTGAGTCAAAGTAAACCTATTTTTTAAGATAATTTTTTTGTTGTTTTCAGATCCATTTAGTTAACATAATTCTAACAGATACAGAAGCTAACAAATTTAGAAAAGATACAGCATGGAACAACTTGAGAACACATGCCAGTACGTAAAAATGTGACAGATTAGAACTACCAAATTTATAGTATTGTTATTTGTGAAATGTTGCCTCTAGGATTTAAAAAAAAAAAAGGAAGCTACACATGCTGAGGAATACCTGGAAATTTGAACATGACAGGATTTGGTGCAAAGCAGAAGACAAGATTTGTATGAGAAATTAAGGACTATGAGATTTTAGGAGTGGATGCAGAGCATATCAAGCATTGAAAGAACAGTAGAACAAAATGTAAAAACAGAAAATAATCATGAGGAATTTCTCCTCGCACTAAGATTATAGATACTGATAGAATGTATCATATACTTTAGAGTACATTGCATATTTTACCCAAATCATAAATAATGTGGATATAATATTACAATCATATTTTATTTGTATTCCATGTTTATATGCAATATATTAATAGAATTGTCCTCAGTTCTTACAATGGAATATATAAACTATTTATCCATTTTGTGCTCTCTGATTCAAACAAAAAATGTTGAGGCCGCTAAAATTTAATTCTGACAGAATGAAAACCACAATCACAGAAAACTAATCAAACTGATCACAAGGCTGGATCTCAGCTTTGTCTAACTCAATGAAACTATGAGACATGCTCTGCAGGACGACCCAAGACAGACAGGTCATTTTGGAGAGGTCTGAAAAAAACGTGATCCACTGGAGAAGGGAATGGCAAACCACGTCAGTATTCTTTCCTTGGGAACCCCATGAAGAGTATGAAATAGCAAAAAGATAGGATACTGAAAGATGAACTCCCTAGGTCAGTAGGTGCCCAATATGCTACTAGAGATCAGTGGAGAAATAATTCCAGAAAGAAGGAAGAGATAGAGTCAAAGCAAAACAACACCCAGTTGTGGATGTGACTGGTGATGGAAGTAAACTCCAGTGCTGTAAAGGACAGTATTACATAGAAACCTGGAATGTTAGGTCCATGAATCAAGGTATGTTGAAAGTGATCAAACAGGAGATGGCAAGAGTAAACATTGAATTGACATTTAAGGAACCAGTGAACTAAAATGGACTGGGATGGGTAAATTTAACTCAGATACCATTAGATCTACTACTGTGGGCAAAAATCCTTTGAAAGAAATGGAGAGCCCACATAGTCAACAAGAGTCTGAGATGCAATACTTGGATGCACTCTCAGAAATGACAAAATGATCACTGTTTCCAAGGCAAACCATTCATATAACAGTAATCCAAGTCTATGCTCCAACCAGTAATGCTGAAAGAGCTGAAGTTGAATGGTTCTATGAAGACCTACAAGACCTTCTAGAACTAACACACACACACACACACACACACACACACAAATGTCTTGTTCATTATAGGGGACTCAAATGCAAAAGTAGGAAGTCAAGAGATACCTGGAGTAACATACAAATTTGGCTTTGGAGAACAAAATGAAACAGGACAAATACTAACAGAGTATTGCCAAGAGAATGATCTGGTCATAGTAAACATGCCCTTCCAATATCATGGGAGAAGACTACACATGGACATCACCAGAGCGTCAATACTGGAATCAGATTGATTATATTCTTTGCAGCCAAAGGTGGAGAAGC
>SJYX01018610.1:249378-261867 GCA_006410675.1 Oreotragus oreotragus | reverse complement strand
TGTGATGTGAATGGCCCTGGGGAGAAACCAGAAGATGGGGCTGGCAGGATAAATATTCCAGCAGTGGGGTCCAACGGTTAGAGCAGGGCTTCCAGCTCAGGCAAACTTGAGCTTCAGCCCTGATTCATTATGGACTGTTTGTGTGACTTTGGCCATTTATTCAACCTCTCTAAGCTTGTTGAAAGTGCAAGCCGCTCAGTCGTGTCTGATTCTTTGCGACCCCATGGACTGTACAGTCAGGCCAAAATACTGGTGTAGGTAGCCTTTTCCTTCTCCAGGGGACCTTCCCTACCTAGGGATCGAACCCAGGTCTCCTGCATTGCAGACAGATTCTTGACCATCTTAGCCAGCAGGGAAGCCCCTAAGCTTGTTTCCCTGCATGCAAAGTCTTCTCCCATGGGCTTACTGTGGTGATTAAAAATGATATGATGCCCCCTGCCCCAGTGTGTGGTGCCCTCCATAACTATGAGAGTGCAGGCTCCATCCCTGGATCTGCAACTTTAAATTCAAAGTCCTGAGAACTGAAAGTGTTTTCATAACTGATGTGGTGGCAACATCTGAACTGCCTTATTTGGTGGCCAAACTGACCTACTGATGTGATGTGAAGTATCACCTTTGTCCTGCTTCCTGTGACTATTCATACATTTTGCGGCAGAAATATTTCTGTGTTTCATTATCAGGTGCTGCCCAGATTGCACTGAGGTGTGAGATAACCTTTTAAACTCTGAAAAATTTTACAGTCCACAACATATCTTATCTGAAAGGTTTCAGATGAGGGACTGTGCCTCTCCCTGTACTTTGGGGGGAATCCCTGCTGGTCGCAGAGCCTCAGTTTCAGAGCCTCAGACAATTGTCCAAGGGGCCAAACCAGGCCATCTCAGAGGTCAGTTTCTGTTCTGTTGTCCCCTGATATTAATCCAAGACAGTCAGTATCTATTATTTTGCTCTTTCTTTTAAATTTAGCATCACTATTTTTGCGCCAGGCAAAGCGACTCACTGCTGCCTCTGCCTTGGGATGGAGGCCAAGTATTGCTGGCTGGAAGTGAGGGTAGCCCCTGGTGACTGGAAGAGGGAGGGACCTGCTTCAACTCACCAGCAGGAAAGGGGCAGAGGAAGGAGTAGGGCAGGCACACCCAGACACATCAGCCTCGAGGACAATAATTCTGTTCTCAGGGGTGGGGAGGGAGACGAAGCACCAGCCTGGAGGCCCATTCAGACCATGGGCCCAGACAAGGCCAAAGCTTAATACTGAGGTCCATCCAGGTCTCTGAGGAGTTGCTGAATTGCTGAATNCAGCCTCGAGGACAATAATTCTGTTCTCAGGGGTGGGGAGGGAGACGAAGCACCAGCCTGGAGGCCCATTCAGACCATGGGCCCAGACAAGGCCAAAGCTTAATACTGAGGTCCATCCAGGTCTCTGAGGAGTTGCTGAATTGCTGAATCAGAACAACACTTGTGGGGTGGGGTCAGCCTGAGGGGTCTGCAGCTGGTGAGGCCTGGGATCTGAGGGCCTGAAACGGGTCAGGCTGGTGAGAGCTGTGATCAACCACCTTCCACAAATGAGGAACCAGGACAGGCCCTGCCATCACTTTGCTCCCCTGCTCTCCCGTGGAGCAGCCACCAAGGGACACGTGCAAGACCACAGACAGCCTCGGCTCCAGCCAACAGCCCTCAGGCAGCAGCTCCTAGAGGCTGTCAGCCAGATGTGAGAGGGAAGAGGTGGGGAGAGCCAGGGCGGGTGTGAGAGGGAAGAGGTGGAGAGCCAGGGCGGGTGTGAGAGGGAAGAGTGGGGGAGAGCCAGGGCGGGTGTGAGAGGGGAGAGGGGGGGAGAGCCAGGGCGGGTGTGAGAGGGGAGAGGGGGAGAGAGCCAGGGCGGGTGTGAGAGGGGAGAGGGGGGGAGAGCCAGGGAGGGTGTGAGAGGGAAGAGGGGGGGAGAGCCAGGGCGGGTGTGAGAGGGGAGAGGGGGAGAGAGCCAGGGCGGGTGTGAGAGGGGAGAGGGGGGGAGAGCCAGGGCGGGTGTGAGAGGGGAGAGAGGGGGAGAGCCAGGGCGGGTGTGAGAGGGGAGAGGGGGAGAGAGCCAGGGCGGGTGTGAGAGGGGAGAGGTGGGGAGAGCCAGGGCGGGTGTGAGGGAAGAGGGAGAGAGCCAGGGCAGGCGCTGGAGCATGGCTTCCAGGGCAGAGTGAGCGCATGGTGGGGCCCAGGGACCAGCGGTCCGGGTGACACCGGCCCGGGGCAGCCCTACTTCTCACTGAGTCTCCCTCGTCCCGTCCATACAGGGGAGGTGGATCAGTCCCCTTCCCTGGGACAGGTAAGGAGGCCAGCACTGCGACAGTCCCCAGGGGCCCTCACTGCTGTCTTGGAGCCTTCTCATGAGTCATGGGCCCTTTGGGAGTTGGCTGAAGGCACGGGCTTTCTCCCCAGAAAAGGGCAAAAACTGCCATCATCTTAGATTTCACGGGTTGGAAATCCATGAAATTAGATTTTGGTTGGGAGTCAGGTTGTGGGAGTGGCCAGTGCTGGGAGACAACGCGCTGGGCTGGAAGCCTGATCCTGCTGCTGTCTGCAGAATGGCTCCCTGAGGAAGCCCAGCAGGGTGGCGCAGCACTCAGAATACCATGCTGCTAAGGGTTCTTGACACCGAATTTTTAAACCCAATGATCTGTAGGTACACGATTTCATTTTGGGGTGACAAAAATGCTGTATGATTCCATTATAATGATGGCCGCACAAGCTGTGAATATACTAAGTGTGTGAGTCACTCAGTCATGTCCGACTCTCTGCCACCCCATGGACTGCAGCCCACCAGGCTCCTCAGTTCATGGAATTTTCCAGACAAGAATACTGGAGCGGGTTGACATTCCCTTCTCCAGGGGATCTTCCCAACCCAGGGGTTGAACCCAGGTCTCCCTGCATTGCAGGCAGATTCTTTACCATCTGAGCCACAGGGAAGCCCTAGTGAGTTAGTAGGAGAACCCAACCCAGCAATACTCTAAAGGCTACTGAACTATACTTTGAATGGGTGAGGCAGGTGGTAGTGCTGGTTTAGGACATAGTTCTTTTTGCTCCCCTCCACTCTCTGACCTACAGCAAAGAGGTCAGGCAGGCCACCCAAGGCCGCATGGGGGTATGCTGCTGAGGCTGAGGGTCCAGAAACATCTCTGCCTTCAGCTTAAGAGCAACAATTCTGAAGTCAGGTGACCTGGGTGGGAGCTCTGGCTCTGCCACTTGCTGACTGTGTGACCTTAAGGCATGTTATTTAACCTCTCTGTGCCTCAATTTCATCTGTATAAAAGAGCTAATAATAGCATCTTTGTCACAGGGTTGCTCTGAAGACTAAATGAGTAAATGTGAAGTTCTTAGCACTGTGTCTGGCACATGGTAAGCACCCTATAAGCAATAGCTATGCTATTATTGTTGTTAATATTATACAGGGAGGTTGGCCTTGCTCACTGGTGTCTGGCACACAGAGTGAGATAGACTTCAGGGGGGAAGGAGGTTTCTGGAATGGCAGTGAGCCTGAGGGCCCCTGACTGTCCATCAGAGTAGTTGGGGGTGGAGAGGGCTGGTGGCGGGTCCCCATCTGCATCCTACCCCACCCTGCCCAGTACCTCGGGGAAGTTGCAGTTGGGCCAGGAGCTGCCGCAGAAGCCCTGCTCATCACCCAGACTGTAGTTGACGGCGGACTCCACCACATGGCATGCGTTGACCTGACTGGCACTGATGTTGTGCTCGTCCCCCAGGCAGCCAAACAGGTCCTTAGAGTTGCACGTGAACTGTGGGGGAGGAAAGGCTCAGCCCATGGGGGCCAGGCCAGGGCAGCCCATCTGCACAGGCAGCAAGTACCCACACCCCATGGTTTTGGGTGAGGTCTGTCCCTGACCAGGGCAGGGGATGAGCATGGAAGAGGCCGAGGAACAGGCAAGACTTGCCCAACTGCCCAGGGCAGGGCTCATAAACCTCCCTTGGGGGTGTACTTCCGTAAGCCTTTCTGGTCTTCTGTCCTAGAGAGTGAGGACTGAAGGCTGTGTGAGAGGCTTTAGGAGCTAAATCTGATCCCAGGCCTGAGGTGAGACCCAAATAAGAATTTCCAGGGAGGGAGAACCCCAGGGTCTGGGGGGTCAGGGTCTGGTCTCCTCCCAGCCAGTGCTCGTGGGGTTCAAAGCTCCGATGGGCTGGGAGGTGCTGGGGAGGTGGAGCCACCCACCATGTTGACGAAAGCCGACAGGAACACGAGGGTGATGGCGAACACTCCCACCAAGGTGCTGTTCATCTTGGACCTCACGATCTTCCTGGAGAGGGTCTGCAGCGGGGCCGGGAAGAGCTGTCCCAGGGGCAGAGGGAGGGAGAGAGAGAGAGACGAAACAGAATTCAGTGGACCCCACATACCGCCGCAGAAGAGGCAGTGGAGGCACTCCCCCTCTTTGTCTGTCCCCAGCAGAACCCTGAGAGCTTTCCTGACCCCCCTCCCTGTGTGTGAGCCTCCAACCTCTGCTTCCAGGCAAACACCAGCTAGATTCTGCAGGGGGCCAGAAGGAGTCCACCTGAGGTGCTCACAGGTGAGAGAGGATGGACGAAAGGAAAGATGCTACCTTCTTCCCAACATGGAAGCAGAGGGAAAAGCCCATGTACCCACTGTGTGAATGCTGGGCCCCTTCGAGTTACATCCAGGGAGTGGCAGGAGGCAGCAGTCAAAGAGTCATGGAAGGCCCAGAACTTTCCGAGGAGGGCCAGAGGGTTTCTGGGATGAAGCAGGGAGCTGTGGATCTGAGGGCTCAGGGAGGGCCTGGCATCTGGAGGAAGGGGATGGGCATCTGTAAAGGGGCAGAGCAGCCTGGGAACAGAGAGTGGAGCCCCGGTCACATGAATTTTTTCAGCAGGACGCCATGGGTCTGCCATTTCCCTCACCTAACCCTCCCTGTATTTCCTTCAACTACACACACTGTATGTCCACTCAAAGACCCACTGCAGTTTTGGTAATTAAATGGTTGGGTCTACCAAATCTGATACAACTTGCCTTGGCCACCACATCCTCTTCATCTCCTAAGCAACCCAAAGAAGTTGGCAGACCCAGAAAAGCAAAGTGGTAGACCTGCTCTTCTCACCCCACCCACCTTCATGCCTCCTGGTAGGCTGATTTTCAAGCATGCCAGGTGTCCCACGGAAACCCCTACAGGCAGAGGAAGCTAGTGGAAAAGCACCCAGAGGCCTGGGTTCTGGGCATGGCTTTTCCTGGGTGGCCCTGAGCATGCCTGCACATTCTGACTGAGCATTCCGGATGCAAGGCTTAGCCACTCACTGTTACAGAGAGCAACACAGCTAAGTAGGTGAGGGCACACAGTGTGGGCATGAAACGACGGCTCATTCCCAATGTGGAGAAGCCTGGCTCACGTGCTACAGTGTTTAAGGCCAGCAAGTGCCGGGCCCCTGGTCCAGTGTTCCTCAGCTGTGACGCAACCTTGCTACGTGTGGTTCCACGTGGGCCCAGCAGGTTGCCCGCATGGGACTTTGGCAAACCAAAACAAATATGCTGATGCTTGCAGTGCTTGCCGTGCCACGAGTAATAAAGTCTGTTGTCCCTGACCCAGGAGTCTGGTGACTTCTGCTAGCATCTGTGAAAGAGCAACAACCGTAAAACCAAATCTCAGACCCTTCACAGTTCTTGACACCAAGAAAGTGCCCTGCTTACCCCTGAGTCTTGGGCTTTGGGCTAAGTATGCATGTAGGGAAGCGTATATCCCTTTCACTCCAAATCTCCCTCTGCCCTACCAGCAAGTCCAGTTCCTGTTCAGCAGAGGGAAAGAAGGGACCACACAGGAGGACTGTAGCAGGGACGGAGGCTTGCAGCCCACTTGGGCTCTAGGCTGAGTGGTGAAGACCTTGAGCTTCATGTGCCAAGCAGGGGTGCCGCTCAGCTGTGTTCATGGAGCATTGCATCTGTGGCACTTTCTTCTGAGAAAACACTTCCTTTGGAGGGTAATCTGAACTCTGACTGAACCCATTCATTTATACTCTTAGGTATATACCCAAGAGAACTGAAAACTAAGTCCATATAAAACTTCATATGCAAATGTTTAGAGTAACATTAATAGCCTGAAAGTGGAAATTACCCAGATGTCCATCAACTGATGAAGGAATAAACCAAATGTAGTAAATCTACATGAGGGAATATTATTTGGTCACAGATGAAGGAATGAAGCGCTGTTTTATGGTACAAGATGAACAAACCTTGAGATATGTTATGTGAAAGAAGCCAATTTCAAAAGGCCACACATTGTATTGTACCATTTACACAAAATGCCCAGAACAGGCAAATTCATAGAAACAAGAAATAGATTTGAGGTTGCTAGCAGATGAGAGGAACAGGGAATGAGGAGTGACTCCTAATAGGTGTAGCGTTTCTTTTGGGGATGATGACAATATTCTGGAATTAGTGGTGATAGTTGCAGAATTTTGTGAGTAAGCTAGAAGCTGCTGCTGCTGCTGCTGCTGCTGCTGCTGCTGCTGCTAAGTCGCTCAGTTGTGTCTGACTCTGTGCGACCCCATGGACTGCAGCCTATCAGGCTCCTCCGTCCATGGGATTTTCCAGGCAAGAGTACTGGAGTGGGTTGCCATTGCCTTCTCCCAAGCTAGAAGCTACTGATTTATAATTTTATAACCTTTATAAAGGAGAATTTTTCAGTATGTGAATTGTATCTCAAAAAAGTGCCTATTTAAAAAATTCCTGCTCAGCCTCTTACTGTGTAATCCTGGGGAAGTCATTAAGATCTTTAAGAGTCCCAGTTGGATATTCTAGGGTGGTCATGAAGACCCAGTGAAATGATGCATTTGAAAGTGCTTTGAAAGCTGTTAAATTCAGTAGAAAATTTAGTTAATATTTGCATTTTAAAGAGCTATCTTGCCAATAAGAACAAAAGTCCTTGTTTCTCATTAAAGGAATTTTTGGTTTCACAGCTGTGGAAAGTGTTTTGGCAGTAGCATAAGGCACTTACTCTGAAACGGTATGACAGATGGTTTCTAATCTTTGCCTGCTTAAAATTTTGCCATTTCATCCTCCCATCCCCCATGTTGCTTAAACCATTTCAGTTCTGATCACCCTATCCATCAATTGAATGGCTTCTTTCGTTACCAGTGTAACGACTGATTTAGGCAAGTTATTACTAGATGCTAAAGCCTTTACAGAAGGTGGTTTTGTCACTGTTTCGTTGCTAAGTCATGTCCGACTCCTTCGCGACCTCATGGACTGTAGCCTGCCAGGATCCTCTGTCCGTGGGATTTCCCAGGCATGAATACTAGAGTGGGTTGCCATTTCCTTCTCCAGGGTATCTTCCTGACCCAGGATCAGACCCACATCTCCTGCATTGCAGGCAAGTTCTTTACCACTGACCTGCCAGGGAAGCCCATAGAAGGCGGTGGCGGTTGTTGCTCAGTCTCTAAGTCGTGCCCGACCCTCGCTCTGTCCTTCGGTATCTCCTGGAGTTTGCTCAAACTCATGTCCAGAAAGGTGGTTGGGTAACACTATGTGCAAACGCTTTCTGGTGAACCTGAGACCAGGGGCCCCATGGGGGCCACCCAGAGGCCAAGAGAAGAACTGCAGGCTACTAAACAAAACACCAGGAATAAACTTGTTAACAGCTAAAGAATGATTACCTCAGTGCATTGCCTTGTTACAAACCAATTTTCCTTGTCATCATTTCAAAAGATCTTCCCTTAACTTTAAATCTCAGCAGGAACCCAGGAATTGCTGCTTTTTTGAAGTCTGCAGAAGATTTGACATCCTGGCCTGGCAAAGGTTTATGGAATATCTCATCTCCTGTAATAAAAAGTTCCCCTGTATGTTGACTCGAAACCCTACCTGTACTAACCCTGGTGTAAACAATAAGATTCTTCACCTGGAGTAGAATCTCCTCGTGGGGCTGCCCTACAGCCGCAAACAGATCCTGGAGGGCATTTGTCTGGCAGAATGATTGTGTCTGTGCAAACCAATCGCTCAATGCCTGTTCACCAGCAGAGCTCAGGAAAAGAATCAATTAAAAAAAGTCTCCCATCCAGTACATTCCCAATCTGATTAATTCAAATCAATTCAACTTGAAAAATGGGACTGGCGACACACTTAATAGACCGTGACTGGGTGAGGGGCAGCTTTGATCCTGGCCTCTCTGAAAGTCTCCAGGCAAGTCAATGACCTCCCTGGGGTCCTGCTCCCCTTACTGGATGTGGGGCCTGGGTATCCAGGAATGAAATCTGGATGCAGTCTGACAGCGGAACATTTAAGAAGACAGACTTTCTGACAAGGAGCTAATAACAGAAGCAGTGGCTCCTGCTTCAGAAAAAAATTTTTTAAACATACAAAAATTTCAGAACAAAGCAGGCAGACAGTGACCAGGTGACACACCACTGCTCTCATCACCTGGCCTTTTGGGGGCAGTTGGACATTTTAACAAAGACATATTAACATATTAACAAAGGAGGGGAAGGGTTTGTGGGCTCTGGAGTCAATCTCTAATTTTAAATCTCAGCAGGAACCCAGGAATTGCTGATTTTTTGAAGTCTGCAGAAGATTTGACATCCTGGCCTGGCAAAGGTTTATGGAATATCTCATCTCCTGTAATAAAAAGTTCCCCTGTATGTTGACTCGAAATCCTACTATCCCAGCTATCCCATTTCCTGGCTTCCCTGATGGCACAATGGTAAAGACTCTGTCTGCCAATTTAGGAAACGTGGGTTCGATCCCTGGGTCAGAAAGATACACTGGAGAAGGAAATGGCAGCCCACTCCAGTATTCTTGCCTGGAGAATCCCATGGACAGTGAGCCTGGCGGGCTACAGTCCATGAGGTTGCAAGGAGTTGGACACGACTTAGCAACTAAAGACCAACAACAACCCCCCTTCCTAGCCCTGGGATCCAGGGGAAGCTGTCTAACCACTCGAGCCTCATTCTTCTCATCTGCAAAGAGAATGTGATAAAAGCTGCCTCCAAGGTTTGGGAAAGGCCAGGCAAGGTGGCGCAGCTGGGCTCTGGACCCGAGACAGCTGGACTGGAAAGCCCCGGGGGGAACCCAAGGTCTGCTTCCTGGCATGAAGAGCTCTCCACCCCTAGACGAGCTGTGCCCGCAGCAGCACACCCTCTTCTAGTAGACAGAGTGTGATGGCCTGGCAAAGGTTTATGGAATATCTCATCTCCTGTAATAAAAAGTTCCCCTGTATGTTGACTCGAAATCCTACTATCCCAGCTATCCCATTTCCTGGCTTCCCTGATGGCACAATGGTAAAGACTCTGTCTGCCAATTTAGGAAACGTGGGTTCGATCCCTGGGTCAGAAAGATACACTGGAGAAGGAAATGGCAGCCCACTCCAGTATTCTTGCCTGGAGAATCCCATGGACAGTGAGCCTGGCGGGCTACAGTCCATGAGGTTGCAAGGAGTTGGACACGACTTAGCAACTAAAGACCAACAACAACCCCCCTTCCTAGCCCTGGGATCCAGGGGAAGCTGTCTAACCACTCGAGCCTCATTCTTCTCATCTGCAAAGAGAATGTGATAAAAGCTGCCTCCAAGGTTTGGGAAAGGCCAGGCAAGGTGGCGCAGCTGGGCTCTGGACCCGAGACAGCTGGACTGGAAAGCCCCGGGGGGAACCCAAGGTCTGCTTCCTGGCATGAAGAGCTCTCCACCCCTAGACGAGCTGTGCCCGCAGCAGCACACCCTCTTCTAGTAGACAGAGTGTGACAGCGTCTGGAAACGTGAGTGCGGGATTCTGCAGCGGTCTCAGGACAAGGCATGGGAGGCAAGAGGCGCAGGTGGTGGAGCAAGACCCTACTTTAGAAGCTGTGGGCAGGAGTCAGGGTGGAGCGTAGGAAGGAGAGCTGGCAAGGTGGGGCTTGGCTACATTCAGGCTTCAGGGGGAGGGACAGGGGGCTTTTTGGTGATGGCACAGGGCAGACAAGGGCCTATAGGAAGCTCTGGTCAGATACGCCTTCTGGGCCTATCTGTATCCAGCTCCCAAACTGCAGGAAAGCAGAGTTTGGCCTTCTGAGAGAGAACATGCCGAGGAGCCATAGGGGAAACTGGGGACCCTGATCAAGTGTAGGAACAGAAGGGAGGCACACTCTTCCACCCACTTGGGTGGCGGCATTGGCAAAAGTGCCAGTGCTGTCGCGGGCAGGCCGTGGCCCCTTCACTGGATGATGACGGGACAGAGGGACAGGGAGACTGAGGGACCAGACTGCTGCTGCTAAGTCACTTCAGTCGTGTCCGACTCTGTGCGACCCCATAGACGGCAGCCCACCAGGCTCCCCCGTCCCTGGGATTCTCCAGGCAAGAACACTGGAGTGGGTTGCCATTTCCTTCTCCAATGCAGGAAAGTGGAAAGTGAAAATGAAAGTGAAGTCACTCAGTCATGTCTGACTCTTCGAGACCCCATGGACTGCAGCCTACCAGGCTCCTTCGACCATGGGATTCTCCAGGCAAGAACACTGGAGTAGGTTGCCATTTCCTTCTCCAATGCATGAAAGGGAAAAGTGAAAGTGAAGTCGCTCAGTCATGTCTGACTCTTCGAGACCCCATGGACTGCAGCCTACCAGGCTCCTTCGACCATGGGATTCTCCAGGCAAGAACACTGGAGTAGGTTGCCATTTCCTTCTCCAATGCATGAAAGGGAAAAGTGAAAGTGAAGTCGCTCAGTCATGTCTGACTCTTCGAGACCCCATGGACTGCAGCCTACCAGGCTCCTCCGTCCATGGGATTTTCCAGGCAAGAGTACTGGAGTGGGGTGCCATTGCCTTCTCCGGATGGACCAGGAAGAGCTGGCCAAAAACAGAAGGGGCTGCACTCAGGAGATATAACAGGCTTGCGCCCCTGGAGGGGACCCAGCAGAGGCCGGCCTGGATCTCGCAGGATTATTGCAAAGGGGTTCCAGGCTCAGGTAGTTGTCTGGACTGCCTCACTGTTTGGGAACCTTCCAATCTGAGAGTCTCTGAGTCTGTGGACCGCGTGTGATGCAAAGAGGGATTTAGCATGGTTTTCTCTGAGCAGCTCTGGGCCCAGATCAGCACCAACGCCAAGGAGAGAAAGGACTAGAGTGTCTGGGTGTCCACACAACCTTCTAAGAGCCTCCCCAGAAAGAGGCGCTCAGGGGACACACCTCAGGACAAGCTACCCCAGGCAGAGGAGCTCCAGAGGGCAGAGAGACCAGGACTCTGGGACAAGAGGAAGATCAAAGCTCCAAATTAGTCTTGCTGAGAAATCTAGGTGTGTGTGTGATCTGGACCAAGCCGTGTCAGGAAGAGATCACACAGGCCCGAGATGAAAACACACTCAGAGCCCTCGGTGAGCAGCACATTTCAGAAAAACCTTCTAACAGAAAGGACCCGGGAATTGCTCCCAGACAGAGGGCTAAGAAGACTATGTCACCTGACTCAGACTACACTTTCTTCATGTTTCTCTCTTTAGAAAGAATAAAATATGGATGATTTAAGAAATCATCCAAGTCCAAGTTGTTTCGGGGAAATGGAAGAGTAAATGAGACAGAGAAAGAGACCATGTCTGACAGAACCCCCTGGCTTTGGATCTGAGGAGCCCATTGCGGGCGGGGGTGATTTAGGAACTGCTGTACCTCATCGGAACACCACTAGCCATGACATCTGAGAAACTGCGAGAATAAGATGAAAAATGTCTGCGTTCTGGCAAATCTTTTCACAGAAAAAAACAGAATGACACTGAAAATTCCAGTTCAATCAGCTTCAGGGCAATACCTGAGAAGGTGATGTAATCAACTTTCAGTCAATCAGGCTGCAGGCAGTGTGGGGGTGAAGGGAGGGCCAACCCGCCCTGCTGCAGAGACACCAAAAGGGAGACTTAACCCCCTTCACATCTTCCTGTGCAGTTCATGCACAACACGAAGAGAGAAGATTAACTAGAAGATTAACTGGAAGAGGAGTTCATACTACAGACAATTGCTCAGGCTGGGGTCTACTTTACAGAAAGTGGATAAATGCTGAGAAGATGGATTATCAGAGGCTTGTGAGAGACAGATGCAGCCAGGACCCCAAGATGGGTATTAGAGTCTATTTGCTTCTTGGCCGAGATCAGCAGGTTTCAGGCTTGATAAGTCACAGAGCACTTTTTTTTCTAGACACACTCTTTATAGAAACTCTACATCTACAAGATGGAAGAAGCAGGCTCCCCTGGTGGAAGGGTGTGGGGAGGTGGAGGTGGGGGGCGTAAGTGCTCCAACCACCCCCCGCCCCCAGGAAAACTGAGGCCTCAGAGCAGTCAGAAAATCCCCAAGCTGGATGGAGGAACTGAGAGCAAGCTGATCGAATGTGACATTGATTACAAAATAGGTAGATTCAATAAAACACAAGGAGGCAGGGAAGACGCTTATAAATCACCTCCAGCAGTGGCGAAAAGAAGTCACGAGAGCAGCGAACTAACTCAACATGGCAGGGAGGTGGGGGAATGGGCCTGTCCCCGCCCCTCCCCCACCCCGCCTCTC